>CM059188.1:98751301-98788829 GCA_030323885.1 Branchipolynoe longqiensis | reverse complement strand
TACATAAACCGTTGACTATTCAAACCACGGATTGTCTAGATGTTTATGACTTTTTTGTTGTTGTTTAACGACCCCACGGCACAAAAAGTAAACATCCGCTATTGGGGGTCAGGTAGTTTATGGCAGGACAATATATGCAAATTATCGCACCGAGAGTAAAAGCTAAAAAGCTTACCCTCTGTGCTAGACATGGATTATAAGTGATCACACGCAGGTGGCGCCTAGTGGCAGAGGTGAGAACTAAACCGTGTATATACATTTGTATGTATATATATGAAGTGTGTAATTTATTATGTAAATATAAATAATGGTACTCATATGTTATATTATTATTATTATTATTATTCACATACGCATGTACCTATACCAGTTTCTATTTAACTGTAACTTGTAAGCCTACTTGTTCCGTTCCGATTATCAGGACTCTTTCCGTCACCTGGATCTTTTCTTGTCAACTAATCTCAGTCTGGTTGCATTTTTTTTTCAAGGCAGGCCAATGTAACCCGCCAGAAATTATATTTCCTCAACAAGCCTTCTTTTGTTATTGACATATATATATATATATATATATATATGTATATATATATATATATATTTAACCGTCGGGCTATTCCGCCCCCGCTAAAGGCAAGCCTTCGTGTTAATTTATATAATTATTTCCATGTGAATTTCTCGGGCCGGCCGCGGGCCGCCGCTGCCCCTCGTCCCGTCTGCAGGTAGTCCGTGTCTGTCGGTGTACTTCTCGGGCTACAGTCGGCTAGCCAGAGTATCGCCTAAATTCGGAGGTTTGCCTCCGCCCGTAATATGTTTAGTACAAAGCGATTATTTAATGGTGTCCACTACTGGCTGGTCTACTCGCCTTACGGTGTATTTAATATGTTTGAATTGGTCCAGAACTAAGCAGAGGCGCTAGTGTCTCTGCTACTGTCACTGATAATCAGCCTACGTTAATGTCTTATTTTAGCCAAAAAGATCTATACGTTAATTCCGTTAATATGTCTGTTCCAATCTCCCCGCAGATGGGCTAAGTAGCTGCGTAAGGCCTAGTTAGGCTCAAGGCCCTTAATTATATATATAAAATATTCCAATGTTAGATTCGACCATAGCGGTTTACTCCATAGAGAACTGGAGGATAGTAAAGAATGCAAGGAACGTTCCAATCAACTTTTCCAAGAGCTCACGGCTTTGTTTATTCTTATTAAACTAACATTCGTGGTAGGACATAGTATAGAATATCGTTCGAACCCTTCCCGTAATGTTTAATGTAAAACAACTTTAGAATTTCGATAATATAGACCTAAAACTCGGCTGAAACATCAGAGCGTCATAAAGCACGTCTGATCGGTCTGGCCCCGAACGCCCGACCCCCTTCCGTTGCCAGGCGCGACGCTATTCGCGTCTCCTAGCAACGCTTTACGGCCGAAAACCCCGTCGCCCGTGAATGTTTGGCATTCGCGGTCTGCCATGGCGAGTAGCCCGTATCTCCAAATACGGGTTAATCGGCGCACGCCCGTGAATGCCACCAGGCTGGCAGTCTCGCCCACTTCACTTATATATATATTTATATTATTTATATACATATAATGCATTATATAGCACATATATATATTCAAACGGACGACTTCTCTTGTTATTGACACACACATACACACATGTATATATATATATATATATATATATATATATATATATATAAAAATATATATATATATATATAGGCAGGTCAGCCAAGTCACATAGAACTTGAGGAATGATGACCTTGTTTACATTCCCATAACTTATAGGACACTCAGTGCTGCCCCAGTGGGATATCGTTCCACCGGTACCATGATACAATATATACCACTCAGCCACATTATTCTGACACTGTGCCCACCAAAAGGAATAGGAGTCTGTATATCAGGGTTAGGGTTCCACAGTTTCTAGTTTCTAACTCTCCTGCCAATCAAGTTGGGTGACTTATTTACTTGAGTCTAGCTACATCGATATTCATGTAGTATAGGTACATGAATCTTCCTTCACTCGAGATCAGTTGCATTTCCCCGCCCACTTATGTTTGTATCATACAGTACACAACTCGCTACACCTGTCCTGCTCAGACGTAAAACAAGAACAAACAAACACAATTCGCTACATAGAGTTGGATGAGATATCTTCCAAACCGGAATGAAACAAAGCCAGACGCGGCGATGGTACCGAGGAACGCCGCTCGTGTCGCCACCGTCCAACCGAACCGCAGCATTAGCCTGCAGGGAACAGGGGTGGATTGAATTCCACCCGAGTCAAGTGGCGACAATATCCAACCTATAATACAATAAACAATAATTAGCCATTCCGTTCATTTATATGTACATAGTGCTTATACATCAAATATATATGTAGTTCATTGTTATATTATCATTTTACTTGAATTTATTATAGAATGGGAGTGCTTTGAGACAACGACAAACGAATGGTAAGCTGGACAATGCGAGCTCCAACTTGACGGTCTCAAAATGCCACACAACCAGAGACCTGCTGTATGGGATCAACGATATACCACCATGGTACACCTCCATACTACTTGGATTCCAGGTAGGTGTTTTTTAATGGAAACCACTAGGAAGTCACCACGAGAAAGATAATCAGTTATGCCTCACCCCCTACTAATGCTTACCATACTAGACTAACATAGTTACCTCCCCGTATATGTTTCTTTTTCTCTTATCTTGTTCTTTACCTATCATTTGTCTACCGATGTTTTACTTATTTCTGTGTAATTGTCTATCTATATTGTTCTAGATGTGCTTACTGTGTAGTGGCAATTAACGACGAGATGGAAGTGATATAATTTGCATTTATTAAATCAGAAATAATCAATGTCATCGAACAACAGGTAATCAATCGAACAATAGGTAATCAATCAAACAATAGGTAATCACTCTCGTCACTCTCAACCCTATCGCTTGCTTAGCCTGTTTGTTAGTTGAGGGGTGGGGGGGGCGGCAAATTGGTGGTTGGTTGGTCTTCGCGGGTTCGTGTCCGGGCGGCGACTGAGCGGTTCAATGTTGTCCGTGATGTCACCGCCCATGTGAGAGAAACCGCTAGGTGGCAGCATAGGCGGTGGAATTTAGTTCCAAACGTCAAGTATAGGTGGCAGCATCGTAGAGTAAGGCTGGTATTGATATTAACGTTATGGCAGAGGGTGGTTTAGTTCGGTATCAAATCGATAGGTGGCGTGTCAGTGTCGAAAGTTGGCTGAGTGCCCTACCCTTCCACCCCGTCGCAAATTACCCATGTTATGCTAACGTGAACAAGTGTCAGTAGGGCTGGAAGACCAGTGCATTAGCACTGACAACATGTTATTCGGAGGAATATAAACACTTGAACAAAAAACAACAAACAACTAAACGGCTGTAGATAGTTCAAAAAGACTTCATTTCAAGCTGCATCGTCCGATAAAGCACACAATTTTCTAATCTGAAACACTTAGCTAAATTTGATCCCATCTACGTGACTTAGATACTGGCACACTCATTAAACATTTATTGCAAGTTTGTACTCCTGTGTTACACCGCTACATTTGAAATGGGTAAAAGAAACCTGTCTAATATTGTTATGCCTTTTTCACGTTTTTCACTTCACAATTTTTTTTAAGTTAGCCCTATGAAATAAAGGTTACTTAAAACTAAAGTAATGTTGATTATGACGATTTAGCTAATATATATTAATCTAAAAGGAAATTGGTGGAAACCTAAAACCATTGGATTATGCCACTTTCAAACTGGTTACTCATGTGAGCAGCTTCAATCAATCAATCAATAGTTCCGTCCTCTAGTCGAGGGTTGGATGCAATGGTTCTCCACTTGTCCCGATGGTGTGCTGTTCTGATAGACTGTGAATAATTCAAGCCTGTCCACTGTGAAATATTTGTAAACCATGATGTTCTTGGTCTCCCTCTCCCTCTGCTGCCATTCACCTTCCCTTCCAACAATGTATGGTATATTGAACTCTGACGAAGCTTCAAGGTTCCATATATACTGGCTATTTAGAATATCCTCTTTAATTCTGCAGCCAGTGTAATAACTCTTATTAATAATTCTTCTTTTAAGCAGGGAGAACTTCATGTAGGTTTTGGCTTTCCTTTCCTTATGTAATATTTACAATATGCAACATTTTTATCCAAATGAGATATTTTCTTTGATTCCTACAATTCTACTTCAGCTTTTGCTTGGAAGATATTATTTAAGTCACTAGCTTTTGGGGGATTAGTTAATACCTACATAACTGTGGTGGTGTCAGAACTTAAGAAAGCTTATTTTGTGTTATTCTGATGAATGAATGCATTTACCCACAATAATAAAATCGATGCTGATCATAACTGATTGAGTGCTCCTTCATTATTAATACCTCCAAACAGCACTACCTCCTCCTGTTCGGTGGCACCGTGTCCCTGCCCCTGGTCATCACGCCAGCTATGTGCATCGGCAATGATGACGTTGGGAAGAGTGAAGTTATCAGTACAGCCTTCTTTATCTCAGGCCTCGCCACACTTTTCCAGACAACGTTGGGGACAAGGTTTGTTCAGCACTTATCTTCTTTTGTTATCTATTCAGACTAAATGTTGTAGACAATTAGAAAATTCTCTTAGTTGGATCTTCAATTGTGTAAAGTTTCATTTGCTGGCAATCAGATCCTCACCTATTGTATTCTTATTTGTTACTTTAATCAATATATGACAATTAAGTGAGCTCTCATCCATGAGTGGATCCATGCACCATCTGCTTGCAGGCTGCCAATCGTTCAGTCCGGCAGTTTCACCTTTGTCCCCGCCATGTTTGCCATCCTGTCTCTACCCAAGTGGAAATGTCCAGATGAACCTGGTGAGACTTTAAATTGTGTTGATGATTATATTATTTTATAACTAGCTTCAACCTGTAATGTGCATAGATTAAAGCTAGGCTCCGCAAAAATCCCATGACCAATATTGTGTTGAACTGTCATTATATATATGAAGAGTTCAGTTGCAAAACCCCGTAAAGATAATCCAAAAATCTAATTAAAATAAAATACTATTACCTGAAAATAATTGTAATTCTCACTAACTCCATTTTTCTTGTAATGACATGATTTTGGAGCAAGGAAAAAAATTAGGAATGTAAAGAAATAATTTTTTTGAAGGCTTGATTCCAATGTTTATCCTAATGTTTGGATTGGTATTTGCAGGGTTTTGCACCTGAACTCTTCATATATTCACCTTCTTCGACTATATTCAGAGACTGTAAATATATATCTACATTCTCTGCTGTATTCCGGACTTGTACACAGTCCTGTTTTAATATAGTGTCACCATCTGGTGGAATCCATCTGTACCATTATCCGATAAACCATATCGGTTGCACTATCTAATGGCGGAGTTAACAACACTCACAGTTATGTAACTCAAAATGGACCAACGTTAGTAAAAAAAAACCATCAAGATTAATATGAAATATGTACGGTCGGCACACAAAAACCTTGCTATTAAAAACCCATACATTACAAAGCATCAGTAGAGTACAATGATGCATGTTGGCAGCGCCGATTAGCAGAGGAATAGTGATCAGAATGAACCTAAAACTTAACCACCGTTTGGTATTATATTTTCTTTTAGTTGGAAAAGATATAACTGGAATGCTATACACAGTAAGCTGGATCTTTCGGGAACAATGTCTAGTGTTGTAGTTCTTAAGGTTGCATAATCCGATGAAACAGTAGTTTTTTAAACCAAAATACTTGCCAGCATTTGATCTCTCATATCCAACTTAGATACTGCTGCACTTATTAAACATATATTGCTACAGAGAATGGGGATTAAGTCAATTTAATACAACCAATAATTCCTGCAAATTATATAGCCTGCAATTGCCAGCATTTCGGTGCGCACCACAGTTACATTAGATGTCTTCCCTTCAAATATCTCCTAAATTATTCCCTTTTTCTTAAAGCTACTTCAAAACTAAACCTGATAGCAACCAACCGAATATATTTATTTTATTTATATATTTTTTTAATATGGCAGAAAATCAAAACCATCGGATTATGCAACATTCAAGTGTTTTTTGTTGTTGCAGATTTTAATAATCTGACAATGAGCGGCTCGGTGAACATGACAGCAGCTGAGAATGATGTGCTCCTGGTTGCCTGGAGACGGGACCTCTGGACCAGCAGGATGCGAGAGGTTAGATGGCTTGTCTTACACCAGATGGGATGGCCGAATGAGTTGAGCGTCCGTCTCTCGTTTTGGTAGATCATGGGATTCGAACCCATAGGTTTTACAAACCCTAGTCGAGTCAAACCAATGTTATACTTGTCACTTCCTAGCCTGGCGCTTGGGATTATTAGGATATGACAAGGACTGGTTGGCTCAGTGTCAGGATAATGTGACTGAGTGGGATATCAGGTCATGGTGCTGCCCCACTGGTCTCCCAGTGGGGCAGCACTATAAAGTCATCATGAGTGTGCAGTGTCACAAGTCGGTTCCCATACTGATATGACCTTATATGTTGCCAGGATTTAAAACTCCAACAACCAACAAACCACCTACCTGTCTTAGATCCCATAATTTCTACTGCCGCCACTCAGCAGCTGAATTCGATACTGCAGTCTCGGGTCAGAAGTCCTGGAAAGCACTCCCTGCCTGTGTGCGTATTGAATATGCAATCATTAACAGGTTTTAAGTTCCTTAAGTTTTTCCTCAATCAATATGGTCGAGTGATCTTCAGAATAAACTTGTCTATGTAATGTATAAATGTTATACGGATATTATTAATTATGTAATTATCCTGCTTTGTTGAAATTTGTTTGCTGCTGTATACGTCTGTGATTCGATGGGTCGAGTGGCCTGTACAAAGAGTACTACATTTCCAGATCCCCCCCCCCCCCCCCCATCCCCATCCCCTTCAAAATAATACACATCAACATTTTACTACAGACTTAAGCCCTGTTCACACGGGGCAGTTAATTCGAATCATATAAATCGACTTGCCTAGTTTGGCTCACATTTGGCATGTGAATGCGCATCTGAGTTGGTTTAGGGCTGATTCAAATCATATAAGCCGGAATTTATAAACCACCTCTGTAGGTGGTTTATATGAAGCAAATTTTATGAATCGACTTATATCGCCCATGTGAACGCAAGCGACTTAGTTGAGGCGGATTAAGGAGGTCACACTATATAATATAATTTGATCTATGAACCGGCTAGCTGTGCACAGATATTTTTTTCATCATTTATTTTTAGGGTTTCACTGCCCAGCAGAAGTTTTGACCCTTCCAAACCAATACGATTCAGTCCATACATATCTAGGTCGAACCCACACTCTCTCGTGGCGACGTCGACTAACCGAAACTGGCGCTGGTTAGTATCGACTTGCTCATGCGCTGATATCGATTTGCGGCCCAAGTACTGCCCGTGTGAACGGGCGTCTAAATCGATTCATATGATTCGCCTTGTCTAAATCGCTTTAAACTTTTCCCGTGTGAACACGGCTTTAGATGGGGTGTCCAAATGAGTTGAGCACCCGCCTCCCATTTTGGTAGGTCATAGGAACTCAGAACCCTGGTTGAGTCAAACCAATAGCTTAAAAATGTATACTTGTCGCTAGCCAGCCTAGCATTACGCATTACTCGGATAGGACAAGGAGTAGTGATATGAAGAAGACCAATCGTCCACGATTGAAAATCCCCCTGCTTAATCAGCTAATGTATATATATATATACAACAGCCAAAATGGCTTTTGAAAAAATATCAATATTTTACTAAATCCTAAAAGTCATACTTTACTGTTAAGCCCCATCCCCCCTTTTCATACGCTTTATACGACCGTGAGAATGTTACCAACTGTGGACGGCCTCTAAGACTAAATTGGCTTATACCGGAAGTGACGTATTCTGTGTGCAGATACAAGGCGCCATCGCAGTGGCGGCCCTGGTGCAGGTGGTGCTGGGCTTCACGGGCGCCCTGGGCTTCCTACTGCGCTTCATCGGGCCTCTGTCCATCGCGCCCACCATCTGTCTGATCGGCCTGCAACTCACAGAAGTCGCCTCCGACTACTGCGCCAAGCAGTGGGGCATCGCCTTCATGTGAGCGCCATCATTCTCTCACCCACTCCTCCTTGCTGTCACAGCCCTTTATGTTTAATGCCATGTATCACCAACAAAAGAAGTTCTCAGAAAAATTCAAAATAAGAAATGGTTGTTTGCCATTATATAGACAAAGAAACTGATTTATTTTGGCCACATCATTCGTCAGAGTTCAATATACCGTACATTGTTGGAAGGGAAGGTGAATGGCAGCAGAGGGAGAGGGAGACCAAGAACATCATGGTTTACAAATATTTCACAGTGGACAGGCTTGAATTATTCACAGTCTATCAGAACAGCACACCATCGGGACAAGTGGAGAACCATTGCATCCAACCCTCGACTAGAGGACGGAACTATTGATTGATTGATTGATCCATAGACTGTTCCCTTTTCACACATCAGTTATAATCTCCTCGACATCGCTCTAAGGTTGTGTATCCATCCTGTGTTTTGCTTAGTGGCCATTCGCATAGGTTGGACTCAGGGACTGTATGGCCTTGTGCAGGGTATGCAGATAATGAACATGTTCATTGTCCGTGTGGTGCAAAACAGGGTCACAAGCGAACATGGAACAAGGGAACACACCACAAGAGAACAGTCTATGGATACACAGCCTTAGAGAGATGTCCGGGAGATTATAATTGCTGTGTGAAAATCATTGCAATTATTATTGTTATTATCATTGCCTTTACTCTGTCCTAATATGACCTTAGATGTTGCCAGGACGTAAAACTCCAACAAATAAACAACTTTATTCAGACTCCAATGTTTGGTAACCATGCTGCCACTATATGAAGACTACAATGTTTGACCCTGAGCCTAAAAGGTCAAACAATCACTTCCTGTTTAAACATGGACATGCCTATCCATGTCAATATCAGAATAAGTGTTTAATAAGTGCACCGATATTAACGGTGAATATGCAGCATCAAATCGAGATCAGTGTTTGAGATTCGAATTGGTATACTATCATCTGATTGTGCACACTTTACACTTGATTCAAAATATCTGCAGGTTCATTTTCTTCCCCTTTATTACGGAATATCTTCATAGTTGTGTCTCCTTTACAACAGAGCTTTACTGACCTTTGTGTATGTCTACTCCAGGACAATGTTCCTGATCATACTCTTCTCGCAGTACATGAGGAACATTAATATGCCCTTCCTCAAGTACAATCGCGAGAACAGCTGGCACTTGGTTTGGTTTCCCATCTTCAAAGTCCTACCGGTGAGTTACTGATTTTTATTTTCTGGAGTGTGGTGTGGGGAGGGGTAGATACAATATCCACCCCCTGCTCAGAGTAGCGGTGAATGACAACATAGTCTAAACTGACCACTGCCTTGGCGCTGACACAAGATTTTATTCAGAACGATAAATCTTATATACAAAAAAAAAGGAGACCAAGAAAGACAGAGAGATAAAGAGACAGAGATAGACAGGGACAGAGACTCAGAGCGACACAGAGGCACAAGGAGATAAACAGAGAGACAAATAGAGATAGATAGAGACAGAAATAAAGACACACAGAAGGACACCAATATATACGTTTCATTGATTGATTGGTGGTTGCTTTAAGCCGTGTTGGCAGCAATGGTCATATTGACGGAGACGGGCAGAGATAGGGAGACACAAAGACACGCAGGGAGAGATATAAAAAGAGATTAGGACACAGAGACAGAGAGAGAGAGAGGGGGGGGGAGAGCGGGAGGAAGTTAAATCATGCCAGATATAAAACTGCCAGATAGCGAATCAATGCAGTTAAATGCTAGGGTGAACCAGAGTTAGAACATTTAGTATACGCATTAACCTATTTTCTGAGTTCAGATTTATTTCATTAGGTATTAAATCACTGTCTTTGCAGACAGTGGGGTGGGGGCTGGCATTTATATTCGTGATCACCTAAAACCGCGAAGGAATCGGTGATCGTCGTCATGACAACTTGTTAATGTTGCATAGTCCGATGAATTTTGGGTTTCTGTCAGTTTTCTGAGATACATATATTAAATTGATTGTTATAATCTATCTTACTTTAGTTTGAAGTGATTTTTTATTTTAAATGGCTATTTTCTTTTTTTTAGATATTTGAAGTACGAACATACAAATTTAGTTTTGGTAAGGACATAGCCTTCAGTAGTAACAGGTTCTATTAAATTGCCCATATATTCCCTTCTATTTGGGAACAAATGTGTAATAAGTACATCAGTATCTAAGCTAGATATGTAGAATCAAACCTAGATAATTGCTTTGGGTTTCAAACGTTGATGCTTTATCGGACTGTGCAGCTTTAAGACATTTTAAAAATGTAGTCCAATGCGTTGTAGTGCGATATCTTTAGATGAAGAAATCATCAAATAAGATGGATACTCAATATGACAGTGTGAGTTAATGCAGGTCCATAAATGTCAATGCCTTTCACAATCCTAACAATGATAGGACTTGGTATAATCCGCTCTCGACTCCCACCCTTTATCCTAACATAAAAACATTCAATTCAATTCAATTCTTTTATTTTAACTCTCTGCAAGGTATGTTTACAATAAATTGAGGTGATACAATAAATGCATACGAATTCCTTACAGACAGAAAGGATCCCAGAAAAGCGATGCTTATCTAGCTGGTCTCCATGATGTGAATGAACTGATCAATTATGACCAATGTTATCGCCTGAAAAGCAATCCGAGCATGGCTTTTAGCCCACTCCCCTCGACCTAGATAAAAGATTCACTCTGTACTTGTTTGTAGTACACGGGTGAACGACAACGTAGCGAAAATAACTTTTAATATGGAACAGGAAGTAGAATGCCTGCCTCCGGTATCAAATGGGTACTTATATCGGCACAGAGTTGGTGAAATGGGAGAGAATGCAAAAAGACAAGATGGCGGCCATATTACGCCGTCGATTTCACCTTTAGATTCCTTTAAACTATATGTTTTATTATATTTTTCAACTCAAGGGTAGCGGGGAAATACGAATATATATAAAAAGAATAAGTGTTGCTTCTTAGATTGTGAACTTAGGCTCTCATTTCATTTCCCCGTATTTTCAACCGCTTTTATATAGGGCTGGTATTCACCCGTGTACTGCGAGTACAGGGTGAATCCTTTACCGACCCTCGACCTAGGTACAAGATTCACCCCATACTGCTGCAGTAGGGGTGTCAAACCAACCCTATGTAAAAGGTGGCGAAAATGCGGGTCAAAGAATTGAGAGCCTAATTTTACAATCTAAGAAGCAACATTTATTCTTTACATATGTCTTATTAATAGCCCGCTATCTTTGAGTTGAAAAATATAATATAATAGCTAGTTTAATCAGATTTAAAAGTGAAATCGACGGCGTTCTGCGGCCGCCATCTTGTCTTTTTGCATTCTCTCCCATTTCACCAACTCTGCGCCTATATAAGTATCCATTTGATACTGGAGCCACAGTTTCTAGGTGATGTTCCATACTAACGCTATTTTCGCCCGTATTTATATAAGGCTGATCTTCACCCGTGTACTACAAGTACCGGGTGAATCTTTTATCTACCCTCGACCATGACATCCTTCTGAATATGTTGTCGGATTGTGAAGGACATCGACATTTTCTAAACTAAAAAACTATTTGATTCTACATAGCCAGATATACTGGTGTATTCATTGGTCATGTTGTTGGGCAACATGAGTAATTTGCGCCCGACAAGGAACCGATCCCCCTACCGACCGATCATTGACTTACAACACCACCGCCACCTGTCATGTACTTATGACACTGTCCACCACTTCCGCTCGGCGATATTACAACTCCCCGTTCCTACGCTAGACGGCGCCACCATCGCGACCCACCGACTGGCGAGTACTCAGTGAACCCAATAACACTTCCGGTGTGCTGACCAGGGCCGCGTTCAGTGTACGCCTCCGAGTCGTCTCGGAGAAATTCCTGACGTCATGCTAGTCTGAACAGCAAAAGCAGTCGGTGGCATCGAAAATGGTCGCCCCCCATAGGGGCAGCCCTTTGCAATGGAAAAGAAGAGCTTTGATTGGCTGAATATGGTGGCCATTTTTTAGGCGCGTTTTGTCTCCAGTCTGAAAAGTGAGACATCTCCGAGATGCCTCGGAGGCCTACCCTGAAGGGAAATAAACCAAAAGTCGTCTCCGAGACGTCTCAGTGTCGTCTCGAAGGTGTACCAGAGAGCGTGTATATAAACAGATGAGAGGGACAACTCCCACGAAAAACGGTAACACAGGCTACAGTGGCGTTCCTGGCGGTTAGTGTTGAACAAGCCTTGAGTTTGCCGGTACGCTCAGTGCAAAACATTTGTTTTTATTCAAAATTAATAGAAATCCAGAACCCTAACCTTATAAATTCAATATAATCTTGTTGGTAAACATGTTTTCTATATGTGTACTAAGCGGCTTGTTTCTATTTGGTGTAGTTTTAGAGATATTTCACTTTTTCTGTAGGAAGATTGCACACGACCATTGACAATGCCTTGAGTTTGCCGTACGCGTAGTGAAAAACGTCAGTTTTATTCCAAATTAATAGAAATCCAGAACCCTAACCATATCAATTTAATATAAACATGTTTTCTATGTGTATTCCAATCAGTTTGTTTCTTTGGTGTAGTTTTAGAGATATTCACTTTTTCTGTAGGAAGATTGCACACGACCATTGACAATGCCTTGAGTTTGCCGTACGCGTAGTGAAAAACGTCAGTTTTATTCCAAATTAATAGAAATCCAGAACCCTAACCATATCAATTTAATATAATCTTGTTGGTAAACATGTTTTCTATGTGTATTCCAATCAGTTTGTTTCTAGGTGGTGTAGTTTTAGAGATATTTCACTTTTTCTGGATGAAGATTGCACACGACCATTGACAATGCCTTGAGTTTGACAGCTGTGTCATACACTGTTCAACAACCACCACTTGGAGCGCCACAGTCGGCAGATGTTACATGCTCTAGTATGGGAGTTGTCCCTCTCATCTGTTTATATACACGCTCTCTGGGTGTACCCTGAACGTGGCCCAAGCTACCAGCACTTCTCAACCACCATCTATACCTTTCTTGACGATTTGATGCCAATTTATTATGTTAATAAATTACTCTGCTATAGTTCCTTGCCGTGTCGTCAAATTAAGCATTTATTGAAGTTTAGTGCTCCTCTACTAAGTTCAAAACAGTGTAAGAAAATACCATATCCTATATGTTGGTGTCTAAATCCAAATTACTTTTTCATATTTTCACTTAATCTAGTTTTAGAGTTAGCCCTAAAATATAGGTTAATTACGTTAAACTGAAATGAAGTAGATTATAATGATCAACCTGATATATTTATCTGCAAAATATCAGTTAAACAGACTGACTCTGTGGCAGGTGTTCATGTCGATGGTGGATGCTGTATTAAGGCAGATACTAAACTATCGGTTAAACAGAGTGACTCTTTGTCAGGTTTTCATGTTGATCGTGCTGATGTGGCTGGTGTGTTAAGCCAGATACTAAACTATCAGTTAAACAGAGTGACTGTGCGGGAGGTGTTGATGTCAATGGTGGTTGGTTATTAAGGCAGATACTAAACTATCAGTTAAACAGAGTGGCTCTGCAGCTGGTGTTCATGTTGAAGGTGCTGGTGTAGCTGGTATATTAAAGTAGATACTAAACTACCAGTTAAACAGAGTGACTCTGCGGCAGGTTTCAAGTTGATGGTGGCTGGTGTATTAAGGCAGATACTAAACTATCAGTTAAACAGAATGACTCTGCTGCAGGTGTTCATGTCGATGGTGCTGGTGTGGCTGATGTGCTTCATCCTGACGGTGTCCGGTGCTTTTCCCTCGGATCCTAACAGCATTGGGTTCGGCGCTCGGACCGACACGAAGCTGCAAGTCCTGTCTCAAGCTAAGTGGTTCCGCTTCCCTTACCCAGGTGAGTTCTACCAAAGACCCTATACTACTAAGATGGCTCACTCAGCATGTACTGTGTAATCAAAATGATCAAACCCACGACTTGGTGCGCTGGCTGTTCTCTTGGTTAAACAGATGCTATATTATATGTATAAATGTATATATGAATGTGAAAGATGTGTGATGATACCAATGATGATGATGATGCTGATGATGATGTGAATTTGTTCATAGCAATGCATATTGATGTGTATTCATACTTACCTATCTCATGTATAATATAATTGTATGTGTTTACATGTGAAACACCAACCAGCTGCCGGGCTGATCAAACCCACCACAAGGTGGCACTGCAAAATTTACATTACCATGGGAGAGATAGGGAGTGAGCCTTCTTTAGTATTATAGGGTCTTTGGTTTTACCCTCAAAATCCACCCCCTCACTCATGCATCTACCACAACACAGATTAAAACACTAATAACTTGTGTCATAAATCAAACGCGATGACAGAATGAGTTTAACGCCCGCTTCCTGCTGTATGGCAGGTCGTAGATTTCAGTAAACACACCTGCCAAATAAAGGAGCGACGTAAAACGGACTGCACGGTACCTAATGTTGTTAAAGCCCATCCCATTCAAAGTATGCAGACTGATCTGATCTGAAACCTACCATTCAAAAATACATCTGGAACCTATGGCAGATCGAATGGCATGAACACCCAAACAACAAACTGCATAGAATTACCCCCTCCATGAAAGGACTGCCGCAGAGTCGCCTGGAAGGGCGACACAAGCAGGTTGTTTTAACAAGATTCCATATTGGCCACTTGTGGCTAACACATGTTTTTCTGCTCAAAGGGGGACCCTCCCCCTGAATGTATTGGATGTCAGTCCCCACTGACATTAAAACACACTTCATTAAACTGCGTGGATTTTGTCGCCCCGCACCAATAATTTTACACTGTAAACAGCATGCATGACCTTTTTACTAAAGTAAAACAATAAAACATTTAGGCTTTTTGAGGGCAGCTGGTTTGTACCATCTCATATAGCTTTTTAAACTAATATCATCAGTGAATAATACTATCATCTAGAATTTGATTTAGCTTGACCAGAAACTATATGATTGTGAGTTAAAAAAATTCACGAGTGTCTATTGACCCAAAATTGATTGTATACTTTTACATGTAAAAGCGATGCTTTGAACAAAAACAAACATTTCTCGCCATGAATATGGCCTATTCTGCTGACACAGCGTAAAGTAACCACCAATCAATCAATGTAAAAGCGATGGTTTAAAGAAAAACAATCATTTCTCGCCGTGAATATGGCCTATGGCGCCGACACGGCGTAAAGCAACCACCAATCAATCATGATCTGTCATCCCTGTAGTTACTGTCAAGTTTTGTGTAGGCTCTATATGGTGTATTCCTATGTGAAAGCATTGTGAACCTACTCACATATTATATACATATCCCCAGCAAGTCAAACCAATGACATAAAAAAATATACTTCTCACTACCTATTACCCCAGTCACACTATGCTTGCAACTGCCTGTGACCAAATTGCGACAACAAAAAAAGGTTGGTCGCCAAGACGTGGTCGCAAAGTGGTTGTAAAGTGGTCCTCAGTGGTCGCTGACCTCCTTGCGACCATTTTGGTCATAAGGAGGTTGCAACTGCTGCACTAAAAACCTCCTTGTGACCAAAATGGTCGCCCAGAGGTCGGCGACCATTTTCATAAGTTGCTTTGGTCGCAAAGAGGTCACCAGTGACTGTGGGTTCTTTGGTTGCAAGCAGTTGCAAGCTGTGGCAATTCATAGTCTAAATAATCTAAGTTTGATCAGTGCTGTATTAGTTATAGCACCGATCCTGTAGAATGAAGGCAGTGGCTCCTGCTGTATATTGTACCTCACCAGTCACTGTAGTTCATGCAAAAAATGGGGAGCAACACCAAGTAAAAAGTGTATACTCGGGGCAACTCAAACAACTGTTGAGGGTTACATTTTTCTCTTATAAAACAAGGAGAGTTTATAGTTGACAAGACATTTTGTCTGTCTTATATAATGTTCAATGTGTTTAAGCAGGTTGAAAGTTGTGTAGGATGTTCGGTGTGTTGATGGTTTGTTCATGATGGTTAAGGGTGGTGGCAGGGGAGGGGGGCCCATTGGGGTGGGTTTGTTTGTTTGTTGTTGTTTTACGTCCTAGCAACAACTAAGTTCATATCAGGATGGGTACTGACTTGTGACGGTGCGCACTCATGGTGACTTTATAGTGTTGCCCCACTGAAAGACCAGGCTGCCAGCACCATGACCTGATATCCCACTCAGTCACATTATCCTGACACTGAGCCAATCAGTCCTTGCCCTATCCTAATAATGCCGAGTGCCAGGCTAGGAATCAACAAGTATCAATTTTTAAGTCATTGGTTTGACTCGACCATGGTTTGAACCCATGACCCCACGATCTACCAACACGGGAGACAGACGCTCTAACTCATTCGGCCATCCCGTCTGGTCCCCCATTGGGGTGGGTGGTGGTGTTCTAAATTGAACGCTACATATCCACTTTAGATACTAGTGTTTTTATTAATCATTTGTTCCTATATAGAATAACATACTAGCTCAATTTAATAGAACTTGTGGCCACAACTGGTTTGCTCAGTATCAGGATAATGTGACTGAATAGGATCTCGGGTCATGGTGCCAGTAGCCTGGTCTTCTATTAGGACAGACCTATAAAGTCACCACAAGTGAGTGCACATCATCACAAGTCGGTACTCATCCTAATCTGACTATGTTGCTAGGACGTAAAGCCCAATCAAACATTGAAAAATAAATATGGCAGAAACTCAAAACCTTCGAATTGCGCAACCTCACCAAATTCTGTGCGTCTTCCCTCAGGACCGGACGCGGTGGCCGAATCGGTAGAGCACAGGCCACGCGTGCGGAAGGTCGGGAGTTTGGTTCCTGGTCGAGTCAAACCAATGACTTATCAAATTTATGCTTGTCTCTTCTCGCCTGGTGCTCGGCATTACTACGATAGAGTGATGACTGGTTATCTCAGTGTCAGGATAATGTGACTGAGTAGGATATCGCATCATGGTGCAGGTGGCCTGATTTCCCAGTGGGGCAGCAGTATAAAATTGCCATGAGTGTGTACTGCCACAAGTAGGTACGCGTCCTGATATGACCTTAGATGTTACAAGGATGTAAATCTCCAACAACCAACCAACCAATCTTCCCACAGGACAATGGGGTTTGCCGACCGTGTCCGCTGCAGCCGTGTTGGGGATGCTCGCCGGGGTGTTAGGGGGCATCATCGAGTCCATTGGCGACTACTGCGCATGCGCCCGCCTCTCTGGTGCCCAGGCCCCTCCAGTACACGCCATCAACAGGGGTATGTGTTTCTATATCATCTGTTGCCAGCAAACCTGCTTCATTACATCGCAATTACATTGCGCGCGGACCGGATGCGGTGGCTGAATCGGTAGAGCGCAGGCTTCCAGTGTTGAAGGTCGGGAGTTCTAATCCCAGACGAGTCAAACCAATGCCATATCAAATTTATACTTGTCGCTACCTAGCCTGGCGCTCGGCATTAATAGGATATGACAAGGAATGGTTAGCTCAGTGTCAGGATAATTAGGTCATGGTGCCAGTGTCCTGGTCTCCCAGTGGGGCAGCACTATAAAGTCACCATGAATGTGCACTGTCACAAGTCGGTACCCATTCTGATATGACCTTAGATTTTGCTAGGTCATAGAACACCAACAAAACATTATGGGAGTTGGCGTCGTGCGTGTACAATATTGATGCGCCCATTATCAATGTTGCATAATCTGATAAAAACATGATATTTTCAAAACCAAAACAGTTAAATACCGGAGCAGTTATTAATTATTTCCTTCGGAGTTTGCCCTTTACGATTGTCAAAACTCGCTGACATATTTCATTTGGCTTCAACCTATGTGCACGAACCAATTAATTTGTGTGCTTGAATTATCCAAAATTAGCCAATTGTCATACCTCCTTAAGCTTAAGTCTAACCCTGCGTTGTCAAGGAGAGGCTGTATATAATGGCTATTTATCTGGTTGGAGAGCTTACCTCGTTTTAGCTATGGTGGTCATTTGGCCACCGAGTTAATTTCCAAGGTCAAATTTTATATAAGATTAATGTGCAGTTTGACAGTTTTGGCTGTGATACACTGAGTTTTGGGATGTTTCCATATTGGAATACATCACTAGAACGTGGTGTTCTCTGTGGCGGAGTGGTTAGAGTGTCTGACTTTTTTCTAGGTCGGACTCCTAATCTGAAGGTCAGTGGTTCGATTCCCTGTGCCCCCACCTCTGCCAATTTGGATTTCCACCGCTGTGTATAACTTACAGCGTCATCAAAGGCCAGTTGCTCTCATACCATGTCTATGTGGTGTGGGAGGTTAAAAATCCCTTGGGTCGGTAAAAGTGTAGGCTCGGGCTTTCTATCGACAAACTGTCTAATGGTGAAAACAAGCCTATTCAGGCTTATCCATGATAGGCAGTATAAATCTTCAACAACAACAACAACTAGAAAGCAAAACATTATATCTACTTTCTTGAATATTTCCAGGCCATTTAGTTGGGACCGGAGTGAGTAAATTAGCAGTGAATATTAGGAAATAATTCAGTAATTACAACATATGGCTACAGGCCAGAACTGCCCATGATAGTACTGTGTTGGTATAGCAGTAAATCCCAAACAATAGGGCACCTCCAGTCAACCATGGGGGTATATACTGATCTTTGGCCCACTCATATACTTCCATTTGCCACTAAATGGCCTGCAGATATTCAAGAAATTAGATATAATTTGTTGCTTTCTAGTGTATTCCAATTTGAAAACATCCCAAAACTCAGTGTGCCACAACCATATTTTTGAACCTGCACACTAATCGAGCTTACCTCGATTGGGCTATGGTGGTTAAATACCGCATTCGACCCCCGGTTCAATAACCAAGGTCGAATTTTATATAGGATTATCCTATATAAAATTCGACCTTGGTTATTATCCTATATACCACCATAGCCCAATCGAGGTAAGCTCTCCAACCTGTTTATATCGTCACAGAGTTGGTGAAATTAGAGAGGATGCAAAAAGACAACATGCCTACCATAAAAAGCTCTCAATTAGATTGTTATTGTGTATTAATCCACATCACTCCATGATGTACTCCATTCTACAATTCAATAGGAGCAAGTAAATCTGAAGAGGTGTGGGACGAATATATTTTGCTTCTTAGATTAAGAATGTATGTGGTAATTTCCTTAACCCGGCTTTCTGATACTTGACAGCGATTTTTTTTCTAATGGGTTGGTCAGCAGCCCTGTCCATAAGCATATTCAGGGCTATACGGAGCGACCCAACCAGCCATGGTTGAACTCGTTTGAGCCCGTTTGAACTTGTTTCCGGTACAAAGGCTAGGGGACCAGGTTGGAAACTGAGCGATAATAGCTGAAAACTGCTGTGCCTCTGCCTGAGCAAATGAATGCCAGGGGACCAGGCTAGACCTCCACAGAGCTAGCAGTCTAGTCAAATATTATTTGACTAGTTTATTGTTCAGACATTATCACATATTTATGTATCTTTTGCACAAATTAAATTCTTTGAAGTATATTTGAAATTTATCTACATTGATTTCTGTTTAAATCACACAATATACTACTTACTGAATGGGAAACTCCTCCTGCAAGGGTATGCTCAATATGACCCAGTGGTCAGCCGGTTTTGCTCCTTTCGTCGCTGTGGACCCTTCTCGCCCTGTCACAGGATCAGGGATGTGGGAGTGACTAGCTTCCTACTTGACCCCTTTAGTTAAAATGTATTATTGTCTGTGTAGGCCTATTTGCTTTCGGTTGACCTATGCTACAGGAAGCTGTTACTAATTACTCACTCCAGGCATCCTGTTTGAGGGTATCGGCGTCCTGTGCGCTGGACTCTGGGGCAGCGGCAGCGGAGTGACCTCCTTCAGTGAGAACATCGGAGCCATTGGAATCACCAAGGTGATGGCAGTTTGTGGGGGGTGGGGGGGGGTTGTCAATTAATTGTATTCATATATATCTTTTGTCAGTGCCATAGCACTGGTCTTCAGATTGTAAGTATTACAGGTATATAGGTATTTACATAATTTGTTTACATGGTTTATATAGTAAATTGAAGTGTGGGATGGCCGAATAAGTTAGAGTGTCCGTCTCCCGTGTTGGTAGATCATGGCACCGTGGGTCCGAATCCTGGTCGAGTCAAACCAATGACTTAACAATTTATACTTGTCGCTTCCTAGCCAGACGCTTGGCATTACTAGGATAAGGCAAGGAGCAGTGGAATGAGGAAGACCAGTCATCTGCGACTGAAATTTCTCCTGCTTAAACAACTAATCTACCCAAGCAAAAAAAAACTAAAAAAAGTAAACTCTGAAATTGAAGTGTACACAGTGCAATAAGTAATGAGTATGAGGTACATTAACTCATTTTACATTTACATATAAGGTTTTAGTTATTGGTTTAGTATTTCCAATTCAATAGATACTAATACCTTTAATTACTTAGTCTAAGGTCAATGTGATCAGATACTCTTTTATTTATTATGTTGTGTTTGTTTGTTTGTTGTTGTTTTATGTCCTTTTTTTATATTTTTTTATTGAGGCTGTATTTATACTGTCCATAGCATGTAAGCCCGGGTATCCAGGCTTGTTTTCAATGCTGGCCAGCGGTAGTGTTGGTGTTGTCTTACCAAGCAGTAGCTGCTGATAAGTTATTTGATTGTCTGCATTTCAGTAGCAGATAGATCTGTTGGTACGTTTAGTAGCCTATGTTAGTTTTTTTGGGCCCTCTTGGCATTGAATTTTTGTTCTATTCTTATTACTATGTTAGTTGTTTTCTTAGGGTTCTATGTTAGTGTTTTGGGGTTTTCTTGGGAAGAGTTTTCCGCTTTTTCTACTTAATTCTATACTAGCCTATTTTATTTACATGTCCATAGGCCTGTACGTAATAGGTGGTTGAGTTATGTTTGTTTGAATTTGATTTGATTTATATTGTTGTTGGATATGTTATCTGGCTTTTATATTTCCGGTTATCCCGCCCTGGGCTGACCAGTTGGTGGGCCGTGACATATCACCTGCCCCCTTGTGGTGCAGTTCAATTGGGGTTCCCAGTTTTTATTTTGCACAGATATTTTTTGTACGTTTTTAGGTCAGGGATTTGTCTTTCTTTCACCGTTTGCGCATTCCATGCCTTGCGGCCATTTCCAGTGTGCTCCTTTCATGGGCTTTGATCTGGCTTCTGGTCTGCCTTAGTAGTGGTGCCTTGCTTGCTCTGGTGTCCCTTAGTGGTTGGGTTAGACGCTTAATGTCTTGGCTATATCCATATGCTAATGTTTTTAGGTGGATTATCCTTCTGTTTTCTAGTAGCTTTACTTTAGTTCTTTTGTGTAGGTCATAAGTGGGGTGTAGTTTGTCTACTTTCAGGCAGATTTTCAGGGCCCTATTTTGTAGTATCTGCAATTTTTTAAGTATCTCTTTTTTAGCACCCATGTAGATTACATCCCCATAGTCAAAGTAGGGGAGTACCATGCCTTTGAAGATTTTTATTGACATATCTTGTGTCATATAGTTTCTTAGTTTAGCAAATAGCCATAGTTTGTGATTTACTTTTTGTATGATTTTTGTTACACACAGATTGTAGTTTAGCTGGCTATCTAGTTCTAGGCCTAGGTATTTGTAGTGATTTACACTTTCCAGTGTTTGGTTTCCTAGTGTGCATTGTAGGTTTCTTCCTGTGATTGCTGTATGTGAGAAGAGTACAGTTTTAGATTTATTTGCATTGATGGTTATTTTATTGGACTCACACCAGCCATCCAGTTTTAGCAGGAGGTTGTTCAGTTTGGTTGCTACCTCCTCTACTGTGCTTCCTTCTGCATATACAACAGTGTCATCTGCATATAGTTGGAGACATTCTGTCTCCAGCCATTTTTCTAGGTCGTTTATGTATAGTATAAATAGTAATGGTCCCAGAACTGATCCTTGGGGTACACCACAGGTGACAGTTTGTTGGTCTGAGAGTGTACCATTTACTTTAGTTTTTTGCTGCCTGTTGTTTAGGTAGCATTTTCTCCAGTTTATTGATAGCAAAAGTTAAGGTCATATCAGGACGGGGTTGTGTAGTACATAGTAGGATTTGGGTGTTAGGTTAGATATTTTTGTGTTAGTACGTCAAGATGTCTTGACTATTGGTTTGTTCTGTTGTAAATAAATAAATTTATTCATTGGTTTGAGAAATGAGGAATCCCGATGTTGGTAGGAAGGGACTATAGGGAGGGGGAGGCCAGCAGGCAGGGTGTACCGGAGGGTGGGACCATAGTGGGCACAGCTCTGGTTGTGCATTCAGTTGTTTCTTTATCGCATTGTCTATGGTTTCTCATATTCAAAGCACAGTTGGTTGTCGGTTGTTGGAGTTTTACGTTCTGGCAACATTTAAGGTCATATCAGGACGGTTGTTTATTCAAAGAACAACTACCGTAATATGTCTTTTCCGAGATACCAAGGTTGGTGTCCACCCAGCACTATTCAGGCTGTGGTGGGGGGTGCGGGGGGGGGGGGGGGGTAAAGCACATTGCTGCACTACAGATTGCTGCACATTGACACCGGAAATGGTATTTTATTTAATATAGAATATTTGTTAGCACAATTTCACTGCAACGCGATTTTAAAAAAGCAAAAAAGCAGCTCTATGAAGATGGTTCATCAGGAACCGGATGTTGGTGGGTTCAAAGTAAGTTTACGGTAGGGCTGTATGGTCTATAGAGGGGGGTAAACGTCCCTTTTACGGGTGTGTAAACACGCCGGGTCCCAGCTTCAGTCCTTCCTCATTAACCAGCAGACAGTGACCGGGGTCGCATTCAGGGTCCGTCTCAGAGGCACCTCGGAGGCGCCCATTTTCCACGTCTGATGCACCGTCGGGCCACCGTCGGGCCACCGGTGGTGTTCCGACGTTAGGGTTCATCCCTTTCCACTTTTGAGCCGCCGTCGGGCCGCCGGTTGATTTCCGACGTTGGGAATCAATCCCTTTCCACTTTTGAGTCACCGTCGGGCCATCGTCGGCCCGACGGTGGTGGGCCGCCGCAGGTTTGCATTCATTTTCCACACTTGGTCCACCGTCGAGCCACCATCGAGCCGACGGTGGTGGGCCGCGCATGCGCAGTTCTTTAGATTTGGTTTCCGGCTCGAGTCGCCAGCGGAACACGTGCAATCATTGATCAGTGTTCTTTTTCTACCAAAAACTCCAGAAATACCAGGAATTTTAAGGAATTATTTAACAGGTATGTTTATTAATATGTTTAGATTATTTTGTAAAAGTTTTGAAATTCATTACGAAGTATTAATGGAATTATTCGTGTTAATACGATTTGAATTATCCGATACGGTTTGTTTACTTCGAATCGCCACCGGAACACGTGCGATGGTTGAGCAGCGTTCTTTTTCTACAAATAACTCCAAAGATCTGAGGAATTTTAAGGAATTATTTAACAGGTTTGTTTATTAATATGTGTAGATTATTTTGTAAAAGTTTTGTAATTTATTAGGATGTATTAATGGAGTTATTCGTGTTAATACGGTTTGAATTACCCTGTACGTATTGACACTATAGTGACAGTGTCTTCTCGGCTCGTCGGGTCGACGGCGGCAGCCGCCGTCGAGTCGATGGTGGGAGGTTGGACAAAACAACATCGGCCCGACGGCGTTTGTCGCTGTCGGGTCGACGGTGGCAGCCGCCGTCGAGTTGACGGTGGGATGTTGGACAAAACAACGTCGGCCCGATGGCATTTGTCAGCGTCGGGCCGACGTTGTTTTGTCGCCGTCGGCTCGTCGGCGGTTTCCGCCGTCGGGGCAACGGCGGCAGCCGCCGTCGCCCCGACGGCGGGAGGTTGGACAAAACAACGTCGGCCCGACGGCGATTTCCACCGTCGGGCCACTGGAGCGGCCTCCGTCGGGCCGCCGTCGGGCCGACGACTGTGTGCTATCTGGGTCTGTACCACAAAGGCAGTTTCTTGTCTTGAAAATGGCTGCCCCCATGGGCGGCGGCCATTTGCAATCGAAATGCTGCGCTCTGATTGGATGAAACCACTGCATGCGGCAGCCATTTTCGAGGCGCTTTTTGTCTCCTATCTGAAAAGGGAGGCGTCGCTGAGACGTTGCCGAGACGGACCCTGAACGCAAATAGACCAAAAAGCATCACCGAGACGCCTCCGAGAAGGACCCTGAATGCGGCCCAGACAACACACATATTCACCCCAAATTGATTGATCACACTCACAGTGACTTTTAACCAACTCTTCGCTACTCGATTGCACCGGTGTAACTTTGATACAGTAGAGCCTTCTGCTCGATCAAATGGCACTGGTGCCGTATGAAGTTACTAGATCATAGTCCTTTGTATGGTAAATGAATTTTATTCATGTATATCTTTTGTCAGTGGCGTTGCACTGGACTTCCGACCGTAAGTGTTACAGGTATATCGGTAGTTCCGGAATTTCCGGTAGTTCCGGCATCCGTACTTCTCCGTTACGTTCAACTACGTTAGCCTCCACCACGTTCAACTACGTCCACTAATGTGTATGTGACCGGGCCTTATGGGGTCACTTGTGGGGTAATAAATTAATCATAGTCCTATTGAGACGTAAGATAGACTCTTCATAACCAAATTCAAATGGTTTACATTATTTATAACAAAGATATTAAAAACCATATTTACTTTAGCTGAAGGGTGTCTTATATAATTTCCCTAACTTATTCTCTGATTACCTAGTAATTAGTAGTACATACCTCAATGCATAGTATGTCTCATTTCTGAGTTCAACTTAGATGTTCTGACATGTTGATAAATCGCTAAACACCATATTAAGATTAATTTTGGTTACTAACAGTAACACCTGTAGCCCAGCAATGCCTATTGCTGGCCCTTGGTTTTTACAGACAATGTGGCAGACTTGTATTATTGTATATTGATGTTCCATAACTGTCAGCGATAACCTTTGCTGGTCCTTGGTTCTTACACACAATGTGATAAGCCGTGTTTACACGGGCGAGTTAAAACGCTTCATATAAAACCACTTGTTTAGATCGATTTACATTTGCTGTGTAAACACGACGCTGAGGCGTTTTAGGGCTGAATCGATTCATATAAATTGGTATATGTACACCACCTCGCGAGGTGGTTTATATGAAGCGAAGTAGCTTAAGCACCTCACACGCATGCGCAGTCGAGACCTGAGTTTTTTTATTTTCCGGTCGATCAAAAGCGCATATTATATAATTTGGTCTATGAAACCGCTAGCTGTGCACAGATATTTTTTTCATCATTTATTTTTAGGGTTTCACTGCCCAGCAGAAGTTTTGACCATTCCAAACCAATACGATTCAGTCCATACATATCTAGGTCGAACCCACACTCTCTCGTGGCAACGTCGACGAACCCAAACTGGCGCTGGTTAGTCTGGACTTGCTCATGCGCAGATATCGATTTCCGCCTTAAACCGCTCCGTGTGTGAACGCGCCACTAAATCGCTTCATATAAATCGATTTGTCTAGATCGTTTTACATTTTCCCATGTAAACACAGCTGTAGACTTGCATTATTGTACATTGAAGTTCCATATCTGTCAGCGATAACCTTTGCTGGTCCTTGGTTCTTCCACACAATGTGGTAGACTTGCATTATTGTACATTGATGTTCCATATCTGTCAGCGATAACCTTTGCTGGTCCTTGGTTCTTCCACACAATGTGGTAGACTTGTATTATTGTACATTGATGTTCCATATCTGTCAGCGATAACCTTTGCTGGTCCTTGGTTCTTCCACACAATGTGGTAGACTTGTATTATTATACATTGATGTTCCATATCTGTCAGCGATAACCTTTGCTGGTCCTTGGTTCTTACACACAATGTGGCAGACTTGTATAATTGTTCATTGATGCTCCATGTATGTTCCTCAGGTCGGGTCCCGTCACGTGATTCAGGTGGGGGCCCTAATAATGATATTGTTCGGGATGTTCGGCAAGTTTGGGGCGCTCTTTGTCACAATCCCCGAACCTATCATTGGCGGGATCTTCATGGTTGTCTTTGGTAAGTTCCAGAGAAATCCTAAGTACAGATGAAATTGGATTTTGTTGTTGTTGTCGTTACCAGCTCTAAGTGCAATGTTTCCATTGTTTGCATCACCCCCATACATGTTAAATTCAATTCAATTATATAATTGTTTTTAAACCAGAACCTGTTGGTTTGGAAACTATAATATGTGATTGAAATACATGAAATATGCTAAATATTTCTGGTTTCACCGTATTATGTTCTATTTGTGTTTATATATGTATGTATATATATATGATGCATAAGCATTATACAAGTATAATTAATCAGAAGCTTTCACGCCGAATTATATTCTAAGTCATCTACTACACTGATTTGTTATTAATTGTGCATCTATTATGCAACCGGTACGATTGTGTTGCCCTCTGCCTGCAAAAGATGTACCTTGTCTGTCGGCGCTCAGTCACTGCCCGCGATTTATATATATATATATATATATATATATATATATATATATATATATATATATATATATATATATATATATGGATGTAATATATATGGATGTAATATTCCAGAATAACTTTATTGAAAAACGAGATCACCGTTCCGACTGTGCATGCGCTGAAAACGGCGTTGGCAGCAAAGCAAATGCGTATGGCCGTTGAGTTTGTCGATATGTGTATGGCAAAACTTCGAATTTATTCAAAATTTATAAAAATAGATAACAATTTGGTACAAACATGGATGGATGAAGGTAATAATATAATGAATATGTTTAAGACACAACTCCATAATTAGGCATTTTGAACTAAGAAACATACAATTTCAGTCACTTTACAGGCAGATGTTTTACATCACCATTGATTAGACATAAGTAATTCTTGTTCTAAATATTAAAATTTTAAATGTGTCAACAAAAGCTTGTTTCAAAGAAATATATAACCAATATCTGATTAACCCTACTCATTTTCTAGTTCTACATATGTCATTAACCATAGCATATAAATAAAAACATGAATAAAATAAGTCAAACTGACTCTGGCTATGGCTCTAACACTAGTCTGAGTGCCCAGATTTGTCTAAATCTAAATGTACATGGCATGAGATGTGCTGATTATATTGATGTAAATGCAATGTTGGATATAGTTTAATATCTTTATTTTATTATATTATTTTTTTAGTTGATATTCTAGGTTTCAAACAAGAGCTGAGATGAGCTCAAACTGGCACTTTTCATAGCTGCACCCAGTGTACTAAGCGTGTTCCATGTGCTTTCTCGTGGATTTGTTTTTCTTCCATGCATACCACAATGCACCGCGTGGCTGGAATGGCGATGTAGTCTAATTGCGCGAGAAGGAAGAACAGAGGCGGATGTGGGAAAACTGAGGCGTTTATTTGTGACGCCTCGGGCAATATACAGAGAACAGTGAGAAGAACAAAAACATATGAGAAAATGTAAGGTAACGGTACAAGCAGGGCAACAGAGGAGGTAACACAGGCTGAGGAGGCAGACAGCAATAAGAGGGGCTCATGAGGAGCAACAGGCTCGTGAGGAGCAATACAGTAAGGGGCTCATGAGGAGCAGAGGATAAATAGAGGAGGGGCTCAGAAGGAGCAGTGTCAGAGTTGGTAGAGGGGGGGCCGAGGAGCCCTCCGCCGCAGAGGGGGGAGGGTAGAGGAGGGAAAGTTGGGTGGGTGGGTGGAGAAGAAGAGGGCAGAGAGCTGGAAGGCGGCTGGAGGCTGAGTGCCTGAGGGAGGCCGGCGGGCGGCCTTATAAGGGGGAAAGTGAGCAGTGGCAGGAGAGGCGTGAGTCGCTCAGGGCCGGGGGAGGGCGAGGGTGAGCAGCGGGCGTCGCGCGAGGCGCGAATGCTGGGTGAAAGCCCGGGTAGAGGGGTGAGTCGCTCTCCCTTCCCTCGCATCAAACGAAATGCTTCGCATTACGACCGATGCGCGAGAAGGAAGAACAGAGGCGGATGTGGGAAAACTGAGGCGTTTATTGTGACGCCTCGGGCAAATACAGAGAACAGTGAGAAGGAACAAAAACATATGAGAAAGTAAGGTAAATGGTACAAGCAGGGCAACAGAGGAGGTAACACAGGCTGAGGAGGCAGAGAGCAATAAGAGGGGCTCATGAGGAGCAACAGGCTCGTGAGGAGCAATACAGTAAGGGGCTCATGAGGAGCAGAGGATAAATAGAGGAGGGGCTCAGAAGGAGCAGTGTCAGAGTTGGTAGAGGGGGGGCCGAGGAGCCCTCCGCCAAAGAGTAAGGAGAGGGCTCGAGGCGCGCCCGAGGCGGGGGCGCGGGGCGCCCGAGGCGGGGCCCGGAGAGGTGTGAGGTGCGGGTTCCCTGTGTGGGCGGGAGTGTCCGGGGCCTACGTCGACAAGGGGCGGGCGGCCAAAAATAGAGGAGGCCCGCTCCTTGGGGGGATCCGGTGAGGAGGTCCGGCGAGGCTGTGACTGGGCGGCGCTGCGATCGGTGTTCGCTGGGAGGTTGTCGGTGGACGGCATGGTCGGCGGCGGTGTTGTCTGGCAGAGGGTTCCTCGTGAGGCGAGGCTGGGCTGGGCTGTGGTCTGAGGTGTGAGGTCCGAGGTGTGGTCCCCGGCTGTGACTGGGCGGCGCTGCGATCGGTGTTCGCTGGGAGGTTGTCGGTGGACGGCATGGTCGGCGGCGGTGTTGTCTGGCAGAGGGTTCCTCGTGAGGCGAGGCTGGGCTGGGCTGTGGCCTGAGGTGTGAGGTCCGAGGTGGTGTTCCCCGGCTGTGACTGGGCGGCGCTGCGATCGGTGTTCGCTGGGAGGTTGTCGGTGGACGCATGGTCGGCGGCGGTGTTGTCTGGCAGAGGGTTCCTCGCGAGGCTGGCTGGGCTGTGGTCTGAGGTGTGAGGTCCGAGGTGGTGGTCCCCGGCTGTGACTGGGCGGCGCTGCGATCGGTGTGTCGCTGGGAGGTTGTCGGTGGACGTCATGGTCGGCGGCGGTGTTGTCTGGCAGAGGGTTCCTCGTGAGGCGAGGCTGGGCTGAGCTGTGGTCTGAGGTGTGAGGTCCGAGGTGATGACCCCGGCTGTGACTGGGCGGCGCTGCGATCGGTGGTCTCTGGGAGGTTGTCGGTGGAGGTCGCGGGGCTGTCGGCAGTGGTGAAGGTGAGGCGCCGGGAAGGGCCCCCCCGGGCCGGCCGGGGGGAGGCCGGCGGATCAAAAATCCGCCGAGGCGGCCGGGGTCTGTGCTCCCCGGGGCGGTGCCTGGGCGGCCCGGGAGCCCTTCCGTCCACGTCCTTTCCCTTGAGGCATGTTGAAGCTGAGGCGTAGCAGCGATCCGAGGTGGAAAAAGAGGAGAGCTGGAAGGCGGCAGGAGAGAGAGGAGAAGGCAGAGAGCTGGAAGGCGGCTGGAGGCTGAGTGGCTGAGGGAGGCCGGCGGGCGGCCTTATAAGGGGGGAAGTGAGCAGTGGCAGGAGAGGCGTGAGTCGCTCAGGGCCGGGGGAGGGCGAGGGTGAGCAGCGGGCGTCGCGCTGAGCGCAATGCTGGGTGAAAGCCCGGGTAGAGGGGGGGGGGGGGTGAGTCGTTCTCCCTTCCCTCGCATCAAACGAAATGCTTCGCATTACGACCAATTGTTCACTAGTACAGTCCAACTGTCTTCAAAGGACAGCTCTACATCCAAACCAATGGTGCTCTGACATAGCGGGGGACTTGTACATTGTCGGATGAGGCATACACATTTTGTTCATTTAAAAAATTGTTCCGACATGGCAGGGATTCGGTGACGACATGTCCTGCTGCAGATATCACTCTGTCAGTTCTCATGTGTTCACCAACAGGAATCATAACGGCGGTCGGCGTGTCGAATCTGCAGTTCGTGGACCTCAACTCTTCGCGCAACCTCTTCGTGTTTGGCTTTGCACTCTTCTTCGGCATCTCAATCCCAACCTGGATTAGCAAGCACAAAGAGGTCATCAACACAGGTCAGTCATGGATTATTGGGGTTTTAGTGCCTGACAACTGACTTGTGACATTGCGCTCTCATGGCGACGTTATAGTTCTGTTCCTTGAATAAAAGAGAAGGCAGCCGGGGCCATACTCTCAAACTAGTAAAACCCAGAGCCGTTTCAAAATTAAGGCAACACAGATTCTCAAACAGGATCATAAATATATGGAATAGTCTCCCACAAAATGTTATAGATGCCGGCTCAATAAATTCATTCAAGAACCGATTAGAAAAGGCATGGGCTGATGATATAGGGAAATTTGACCACTTATTCACCACATGCTACTAAGTTATTCCTTGTGTTGCTAATTACTTGCACTCAAGCAAAAATGAGAGACAAATAAGTGTTCACACTTCCTGTCTACCAATCACTATATCACTATATCACTATATGAGGATACCATACCACTAGCGCAATGACCCCGATATCCGACTCAATCGCATTATCATGGCACTGATACAAGCAGTACTATTAAAGTCCGATGGTTTGAAGTTTTTTTTGCAATTTTTTTGAGATTAATACATTAGATTAATCATTATAATCTACTTTACTTTAGTTTGAAGTAACTTTTGTTTTAAACAGCTAATTTTAGAGGTATTTGATACGATATGGTATGCAGGTATTGCAGGTATTGTAATACCTCAGGGAGTTTGACACCCCCTGCCCTGCAGAGTTGTAAACCACTGCCTTGTGGTACAGGTTCTTGACAGAACCGAAGGCTAAGGGAGCAAACCCTAAACAGAAAACCATGTCACTGTGGCAGCATTAAGAGCGGTTGATATATGGAACTCCCAACATCTCCCGACCAGCCACTGCAGGGACAAATAGTTTTGCACCTGTCTGGACTATTTTCTCCCCGAGAGAGTGCCGCTGGTAATTTGCAAAAGCCAGCAGCACTTCAACACTTTTGCAGGCAGCTTTCATGAAATGTGCATCAAGAGAAACCTGAAGCTGAGAGACATTAAGACCTACTCATGGACATCACTCTCACAGCAGAGAGCTAAATGGAGAGCGGTAGTCAAGTAATGAAAGCAGTCTTTGTCGCATCGCGACCGACAGCATGATGATGATACGATAACATGCCAAATTAATTTTGGCAAGCACATTCAAAACTCTTACACCAGAGGCTTCAGTAGTAACAGGTTCTATTAAATTGCCTTATTATGCCCCTCTAGGCAGTAACACGTGCTTAATGAATGCACTATTATTGAAATTTGATATGTGATTGATTGATTGATTGATTGGTGGTTGCTTTACGCCGTGTCGGCAGCATAGGCCATATTCACGGCGAGAAATGTTTGTTTTTTGTTCAAACCATCGCTTTTACATGTAAAAGCAGACAATCAATTATGTGCCAATAGACACTAATTAAATTAGAAAGCTCACAATCATATATTTGTGGTCAAGGGAAACAAATTCCCATAGAAAAAGAAAAGTTTCATTAATAATTAATAGAATCCATTTAGTAAACTATATAAGGTGGTACAGTCCAGCTGCCCTCAAAAAGGCTAAAATGTTTTCCTGTTTAGCCTTTGATATGTAGAATCAAATCTAAATAAGTGTTGGTTTTGAAATTTGATGTTTTCATCGGACTATGCAATTTTAATGCCCAGTGCAAGCCAAGGTAGTGACAAGTATCAAATTAGTCAATCTTTGGGGTTTGACTCAGCGAAGGATTGATCCCACGACCTGCCGCACTGGTCAGTCATCCCGTCCGGTCGGTCAGTCATGGCTCTAATTGATTGACGGGTTGTGGTTTTACACTGAGTCTGCAGCAAAGGCCATATTCACAAAAAGGATGGGTGGTGGTGCAAAATAATACATGCTTGTTGGATTTTTACGTCCTGGCAACATCTAAGGCCATATCAGGACGAAAGAACGATACAGATAGAGCACCATGTAGCTCGGCTCGTAGCCTTTCTGCTGTATCAGAGCTTGTGTTTTTTTTATGTTCTTTTGTTGTTTTAAGTCCTAGCAACATCTAAGGTTATATCAGTGTGGGCACCGACTTGTGACAATACACACTCATGGTGACCTTATAGAGCTGCCCCACTGGGAGACTAGGCTGCGAGCACTATAACTCGATATCCCGCTCAGTCACATTATCCTGACACTGAGCAAACCAGTCCTTGTCCTATCCTAATAATGCCGAGCACCAAGATAGGAACTCATATAGTGGCATGGATTTTCAAACAGGCGCTCAACCAGACAATCACAGTTAAAATTCTGTATTTAGCACAAAAGCATAATGGGGATAATCTTGTCGTGAATGACGTCACACAGTGGCATGAATTTTCAAACAGGCTTTTTAGCCAGAAGAAGCAGAGTAAAAAATCTATATTTAGCAGTATGACATAATTGCGACAAGCTTGTCGTGAATGATATAATACAATGGTATGGATTTCCAAACAAACCTTTGGCCAGAACAAGTGGAGTAAAAACTAAATTTAAGCACTATAGCGTAAGATTTATGACAACCTTGTCATGAATGAATTTACATACTGGCATGAATTTTCAAACATGTAATCGGTCAGACAAAGGGATTCAACAGTCTATATTTAGCACTGAGGCATTATTGCAACAAACCTTAATTAGAGTACACATTCCTCTGGCCTAACAGGTGTAGTGGCGTTGGACCAGGTGATCACCGTGTTGCTCAGCACCAATATGTTCGTGGGAGGAATCGTTGGATTCCTGCTCGACAACACTATTTCAGGTAGGAATTGTGTGAATCTTGGCATTGACTTGAAGTGGTATCAAGAAGATGGTCAGGTGGGAGATTGGATCAATTCTGGATAACTGTATATGAATATATCGATGTTAAACCTATAATTGATGTATATAATATAAAAAGAGTTCAGGCGCAAATCCCCGTAAACGCCAATCCAAAAATGGACTTAAACATTAGAATCAAAACCTCAAAAGGTTAATTTTTTTATATTTCTTTTCCTCCATAACCATTTCTTCACAATCAACATGAAATAAATTAGTGAGAATTAGAATTACCTTCATGTAAAATTTTAAGTCAATTTTTGGATTGGCGTTTACGGGGATTTGCAGCTGAACTCTTCTTATATATATATAAATTATATATCAATTATATATATATATAAGAAAATAAAAAAGAAACAAAGAATAAGAAAGGAAGACACAGAAACTGAGGGGGAAAAGAGAAGAAAAAAAAAAGAAGGCAATTCCTATTTTTGTAAATTCCACTTAGTGAATTCTCTTATTTTCAGTGCTAGTTCGTCTCAGATCCCCCCCCCCCCCCTAATTATTTGTAAAATAAAATATAACTGAAAAATTAGGGCTAACAATAGAACTGTGCAACTGAAATGTCATGACCTGTTTCAGCTTTCAGAGACTGGAGCTACTAATAATGTAGCCAGAAAGACGCAGGGACCAGGTCTATCACTATAGAAACACTTCCAAACTATAACCAAGGTGATTACAAATAAATCTCCAATAGATGTTTAACCCCTGCGATTCTAATACGCCTTTCGGGGATAACAACATATTATTGAACATTCACCCTGCAGGAACTCCAGAGGAAAGAGGCATCTACAGTTGGCGAACTCATGGCGCTGAAGACGTCACTTCCGGTGATAAATCACCCTATGACTTCCCATTCGGCATGGCCTACTTCAGGAGGAGCCGGTGGCCTAGTTTCCTGCCCATTTGCCCCACGTTCACTGGAGAGTGTTTCAAGCGGAGAGGCGGTGACATGCACAACAGTTGTGACAGGAGCACGAGGGTGGATATCGACAACCCAGCCATCAGAAACAGTTCTCAAGCACACTCAGTTCCTACCAATTTGCATGCAGCTCGTTCAGCGCTTACAAAACTATAATCAAATCCAGCTTGGTTATTATTAAAGACGCAGTAACGCGACCAATACAACTTTATATATTTGAAATTATCTTGATAGAATATGACTGCTTACGCTTCGTAGGCCTATATCTAGCTATTTTCTGTGAGGTATTTAGGGCCTTGATCAAGGAGGTTGAGGGTCATTGTGGTCAAGCTGTGACTATTAGGGTCATTCGGCCATAATTACCTTACTCAATTTAGTAAAGCTGCATAGTCCGATCAAAGCGTCAAATTTGTTCAAAACCAAAATATTGATCTAGATTTGATTCTACATATGTAACTTAGATACTGATGCACTTATTAAGCATTTGTTGCCACGTAGAAGGGAATGGTGGGTCAATTTAATAGAATTTGCTATGGCTGAAGCCTATGGTGTCAGAGATTTGGCATGCCTGCTAAAATTAATTTGGCATGTTTTAACTTCAAATATCTCCAAAGTTAGCAATTTAAAACAAAAATTACTTGAAACTAAAGTAAGATAGCTTATAACCATCGATTATTTATCTTAGAAAATGACAGAAACTCAAAGCTATCGGATTATGCAACTTTAAATAGAACCGGCAGAGGTTTTGAGTGATGACTCAGCAATTATTGAGAATAGTTTCTAATGAAGAAGTTCACCTCCATATAGATCCCCAAAGAAAAATTGCACAACGCCGACTTTGGTTACAATGAATTTGGAGTGCTTTGAGCACAGCATGCCTGTATGTATTGCCATATGTATCCGTTCCCTGTGTGACATCACAGAACAGGATATTTGAGTTCCAAATCAGTAGGTAGGGACTGGTCTTACAGGACCATTACAGTGATTACCCCAAGTTATAAGTACACGGCAATTAATATTTCTAGAATTGTTCATATTTTGAAGATAGTGTCTGTTCATATAAAAATACATGTTAAAATCCCGTGACCAGATCTTTAAATTAACATTTCGCACACGTTAAAAAGAAAAACTTCACAAATTTGTGTGGGGGCTTCATACTAATTGGTAAAGGTAGAATTACTAAATAACCGCGACTCTTACGCGAAGATTAAAACCGCCGTTTGTTCCTAACGAAGATGTTGGGGTTTTTTGTGTGTTTTATTTGGTAAAGTATTTATTCATCTGAATATGACATTTGTCAGTGCCGGAGCACTGATCTTCTGGCCATCTTACTATTGGAATTGACAGTCTAAATAATCTAAGTTTGATCAGTGCTAATATTAGTTACAGCACCGATCCTGTAGAATTAAGGGAGTGGCTCCTGCTGTATACTCTACAGCACCAGTCACTCTAGTTCACTGTTGACATTTGCAAGCTGAATGAACTATTCAAACAGTGAAATAAAATTAACTACTTTACAATTTTGATATGAGTTTGATTGGGCTGAATTTAGCTGAATTAAGTAGCAAACATATGATTATTATTATGTATAACGATACATCTCATGAATGTAATAATACTCGCAATTTATTAATCACTTTCTTAGTAATAAAAATTAACTGTTGAAAAAGAAAAGAACATACTGGTTTAGTCTTTTTTACGAATGAATAATACATGTTCATTGAGGTATTAAATATTATTTATTTTTGGTTACGTTTCTATCTCTAATTCTTATTACGACAATACAAGTTCCTCCATATTGTGGCGCACCAACTGTACTAAAATTTGAAATTAAAGAAAACGGTCTTCATTATACACATATCACAACTGTTTAATGAAAAATGGGCATGTTGATAGGTTCGCATAGATATGTTGAGTGTCAAAAGACCAGATGGGATGGCCGACTGAGTTGAGGGTCCGTCTTGTAAAATTGTCCGATATAATACATGTGAACCGAGGTGAAGTTACTATAATAAATTACAAACTGTCTATATAATGATAAATGTTAAATTATAAAAACCCAAAGGCATATGAGGGATGTGTGAACTTGGTAAACTATTATTCATTAGGTATAGAACTTGTATATTGAATAGTCTTTGAGAGGGAGTGTCACTTCCGAGTTTGACTAAGAACAGTCTTTGGAAGAGTCACCTCACATGCCCCCTCCCCCCCCACATGGTATTGTTATGATCATTGACCACTGCATTGTACTCAAAATCATGTGACCACTGCATTGTACTGTGATTGATGAATAGGATCATGTGACAACGGCCATCTTGAATCTTGAGAACCTATATAAGCAATAAACCAGAGAGTCTCACTCTCTTACTTTTCCTTCTTACCCTGTTTTCCTTTATTACCTGTAGTGTTTTCACTTGACCTGTTCACACCACCCACACCACCAGCCGGCACGTTTACAAAATGGCGACCACGACTTGAGAAACTACCGAGATTGGTTAGTACTGACTATACAGAGTTTGTTGAATAGTTTCGGTATGTTTCAGTAGCATTTTCTTTTTATTTGTTTTATAATACACATTTATATTTCTTTACTTAATTGTTAGCTGACTACTGTTATTTTTGAACGCACGTGGATCATTTGAACGCACGTGGTGTGACTTCAATACACGTGTAGTTTCATTTTTGACATTAGGAGTAGTACTAGAATTATTTAATAGAAACTATATTATATTTGTAGTATTTTTATTTCATTTAATTTGATATGCTATTCTAAATTCTAAATTTCTTGAGGTTGAGAGATTTAAGGACTTGACATAGACTGCGACTGGTGGGTTGGTTGGAGTGGATACGTTGTTTTCTTCTATTTGATTCTCTATTCTTTTTACTTTTTGCAAGGATTAAATTGAAGTAAATTACTTTGTCGACGAATTTCCGACGAAAGTGTCTTTTCTTAAGGGTTACATTAGTCTTGGACGTTGATATTACTGTAATATTACAGTTTTATCGTCTGTCTGAAGCCTCGTGTCGCCGCAAGAATTGTTTTCATTTTCGGACTACTTTCGGTAATTTTCTTTAACCTTGGAGTAATTGGGAGCGTATTAATACATACGGAGAGACTTTTCACTTTTCTACTACGGTACAGGTAAATTCTATCGGTTGGATACAATTCTTTGACTTTGTTTCTACCGCGCTTTACGCAACACACTAAATTTCCCATTGAACCGCTACAAGGAGGATTTCAATAGCGTGAAAAAATACTTAACTTCTGGTAGGTTGATATATCGTATTTAAATATATTTAACTTGTGGTGAGTTAATATATTGTATTTGAATACATTTAACTTGTGGTAGGTTGATATATCGTATTTGAATACATTTGACTTGTGGTAGGTTGATATATCGTATTTAAATATATTTGACTTGTGGTGGGTTAATATATTATTAAATATATTGTATTTAAATACACTTGTACTACACAATACACACTACACATTCACAATGCCTAGAACACGATTAAAGGAGGATGCTTTACGTGAACAATTTGGATTGTGGTTACAGAACCAAGTAGATTTGGGAATTTTGAGTGATGATTGTGATAAATTAGAAGCATGGACTAAGTTTATGGCAGATAGCATAGAGAACCTAACTGAAAAAGAATTAAATAAAATGTTAGATGATGATATAATTGAAACTAGTTGTAGTCCTTGGGCTTCACCAGTTACGTTGGTGCCTAAGAAAGATGGTACTATACGTCTCT
>CM059188.1:98716377-98750801 GCA_030323885.1 Branchipolynoe longqiensis | reverse complement strand
ACTGTACATTCCGCCACCACGATCCCAGCCACAAGCATCATCTACACCTCCATGTCTCAACTGTCAACATACCCCATTCCAACTGTCGTGGGAGTAATGACAATTGGGAACATTGTGCCTAGAGCCGGAATCGAACACACATCTCTTGCATTCCGGGCCAGTGTGCTAACCATTACACCACCTAGGCTCCCTGATGGCACCACTCTATCCATGCCCACCTGTTTATGTGGCTCCTTGCCTGAGAGGTCAGTGCAGATTACTAGTACTACTACACTCGTCCCCTTCGAATTGTAAGTCTTTTACATGGTCACTTAATGCTTACAATTACATACAGGCAATGCACAGGGTAGGTTTAACAACCATACAGCACATATCTTGTACAGGATCCTGGTCTCGACAACCAGTGTCATGCAGACATGTAATGAAAATGGGAAATATTGTGCCCACAGCGAGAATCAAACCCACATCTCTTGCATTCCAGGCCAGTGTGCTAACCATTACACCATCTAGGCTCCCTGATGTCACCACCCTATCCGCACCCACCTGTCCATGTGGCTCCTTGCCTGAGAGGTCAGTGCAGACTACTACACCACCATAACGACTCCCACAGCAACAATACACACACTCACACACATACCCTCACACTGACGCACACTCACAGACACACTTACGCACCCACAACCACACACATAAACACTCACAACCACATCTACACACCCATACCCTCATACTCACACCCACACCCACACACACACACCCAAACCTACACCCTCAAACCCACACCAACATACATACCGTCACACTCAAACACATACACTCACACACACACCTACACCCTCATAACCACACACTCACACGCCCATACCCTCACACTCACCACACACTCATACACCTATACTCTCAACCACACCCACTAACACCCGCCCACACCCACACCCTCAAACCAACACTCCCACGTACCCATACCATTACACTCACACACCCACATTCAAACTCACACCAGCTTATACCCACACTCACACACCAACTCACACACTGACTCACTCACAACACCCACGCATACACAAGTTGAGTGAAGACAAGTCCACCCCGCTCCATTTCTCCCAAAAGGCCCTGTCACATTACGACGCATCTCGCAAGACCAAAGTATGGCTAACGTACCTCCCGGCGAAAAATGCTCGAATTATGCTCACAGTGCGTTCACAGAACATCGGTCAATGTTATATACATTATTCGATTGCCAGACCTACGTGTCATACGTTACATATGTCAAGACACCCTGGAGAAACGCTAAACGTACATTAGACTACATTAGGCGTATGTTATCCATACATTGTCAGCAAGTGGACTGAACATTCCCACTGCCTTTAAAGTAGGTCAACATAGTGCAATGTAGTGAACAATGTTTGTCCAACGTATGTCTAATGTATATCGACATACGCCTAATGCATACATAATGTACGGTGGACGTAAAATCCACACGTTGTCGAATGTTGTCATACGTCGAAAGTTTTGTGCATGCACAAAACTTTGCTTTGTGCATGCACAAAACTTTGCCGACCCCCTGACGTGCGACACCGTATCTCAATGAACGTTGATGTACATTGACGTATACCAACGAGTGCCTAACGCACGCGTAATGCATAACGACGTAGCTGGAAAAAATCACATACGTCGGCGTACGTTGGCGCGATGCGTCGTAATGTGACAGCCCCTTAAGAATTGCGCCTCCTACAGGTACCCCTCTGCACGCCGCGAGGACCACGGAACATAGTTAGTTTCCGGTGGGGACGCCCTGTATCAATACGCACCGCGCCACTTCACGCGCAGATTAAACTTGCATCGTCCGATGGTTTTGAGTTTCTGTCATTTTCCGAGATAAATATATTAGGTTGATCATTATAATGTACCTTACTTTAATTTGAAGTAACCCTGACACAATAGGCTTAATGGGGTCAAAGCGAGTTAAAAATCTAGGGCCTATACAGTGAAGTAGAGAGTGCTGTGATGGACACTCCTACTTCCGGTATGGAAACACATCCAGTAACAGATTGATTCCCTCCTCAGGGACCAGCGAACACTAATTCAGAAGACCAGACGCGATGGCCAAATCGGTAGAGTGTAAGGCTTCCCTCCCATGTGGAAGGTTGGGAGTTTGATTCCCAGTCGAGTCAAACCAATGACATACAAAATTGATACTTGTCACTCACTACCTGGCATTATTAGGATATGATAAGGACTGGTTAGCTCAGTATCACTATCAGGATAATGTGAGTGGGAAAGTGGGTCATGGTGCCATTGGCCTGGTCTCCCAGTGGGGCAGCACTATAAAGAGTCATCATGAGTATGTACTGTTACAAGTCGGTACCCGTCCTGATATGACCTTAGATATTGTCAGGACATAAAACTCCAACAACCAACCAACCAACCTGAAGATGAGGTAACTACTCTGCTGATATGACTTTAGATGTTGCAAGGACATAAACCTCCAACAAACAAATTCAGAAGAGATATTTTCCTGCTCAGTTCAATAGAGTGGTGCTACTGAACGAGATGACTACTTGGAGGATTTCTTTACAAGTGGTTACTTTTGGAACTTGACTAGTTTATGGATAGGGATGGATATACATTTCACATCCCAACAGCTGAGGTCATTTAAGGACAGGTGCCGATTTGCAACAGTTCAGGGAGTCTTTATGCCCCATTGTCACACTGTGACCTACCGGACGCGGTGGTCAAATTGGTAGAGCGCAGTCCTCCCGTGCGGAAGGTCGGGAGCTCGATTTCCGGTCGAGTAAAATCAATGACTTACAAAATTGATAATTGTCACTTCCTAGCCTTGCGCTTAGCATTATTGGGATAGGGCAAGGGCTGGTTGGCTCAGTGTCAGGATAACGTGACAGTGGGATATCAGCTGATCTCCCAGTGGGGCAGCATTATGAAGTCGCCACGAGTGCGCATTGTCACAAGTCGGATATGACCTTAGATGTTGCCAGGACGTAAAACTCCAACAACCACACTACCCCTAGAAGCCCGTGTGAGGTAACCAATCCGGTATGGTAGAACCACCCTTACCTAAAACCCCGAGCGCTATATCCCCAGGACCCTACCATTGACCTTGCTGCATGATGAGGGTTGGGGGGGGGGGGGGCAGGGGGCAATGCTCCTCGTGATATATGCAAGCTTTCCGTGATATATCGGTGGACACTGCGCTGTGGACGGAGGTGGTGGTTGTGATGAGAGCGGTTGATTGTAGCGATTGAAGCGGTCGTGGCGTGTGTGTAACTGTCGGTGAGGGTGGGTGTGTGTGTGTGTCTGTTTGAGGGTGGATGGGTGGGGGCAACGTTATGTAGTTATCTTGACATTGTAATGGGTGAGGCACTTAAAAGACGGGCACACTAGAGCGATACACAGGGCCCGGATCTATGTGAAGGGGCGCAATACTAACTACCCACTCAACAGAGGTCAGTCTCAGGGTCAGTGTGGCCTCACAATGCGCCTGGATCCGATTGCCTTTTGTCGGATGGGCAATTTGCGTAGGTATGTTAATGATGCATTATGGCCGTAGAAAGGGGGTGATGGAGGGAGACCTGTATGTATGTGTGTGTGTGTGTGTGGAGGTGGGTGGTGCAGCTCAAGAAGGGACAGGAACCCAGTGAGTGAGTCAGTTGATTGGTTGTTGGAATGTTATGTCCTGGCAACATTTAAGGTCATATCAGGATGGGTACCGACTTGTAACAGTTCGCACTCATGGCGACTTTATAGTGCTGCCCCACTGGGACTGGGAGACTAGGCTGCCAGCACCATGACCTGATATCCCACTCATTCACATTATCTTGACACTGAGCCAACCAGTCCTTGCCATATCCGAATCAAGCCTGGCTAGGAAGTGACACGTATACATTTTTGAGTCATTGGTTTGAGTCGACGATGGTGAGAACTCGTGGGTTCGAAACGGGATCTACCGGGGAAACCGACTTTCAACTCATCCGGCCATCCCGTCTCGTAGAAAGGGGGTGATGGAGGGACAATTGTGTATGTGTGTTTGTGTGTATGGAGGGGGGGGGGTTGCAGATCAAGAAGGGACTAGAACCCAGTGAGTGAGTCAGTAGTGCACTAATGTGGTATCAATTTAGTGTATGACAAAGGACTGTCTACCCCGGACTCCCCTCCCCCCACACTCCTTGCCCCCCCCCCCCCCCCCCCCCCCCCCCCACCACCACCACCACCACCACTCTCGCTCCCCGGCACCTACAAGGGGAACAGACACACCTCACTGAGACAGCATTGGGTATTAGTTATTAGTTTATTTTAAGGGTCATAGAAAGCTATAACTGTATAAGCATTCCACAGAGTACATAAAGTGGCGAAAAAAGAGCCTGCACCTATTCATAATTGCTGTAGGTTGGGGATCAGCAGTAAAACACAAGTTATTCACAAGGTGATCTTTCCATGTTAGCTGTCCTCGTCCTGATATGGCCTTAAATGTTGCCGGGAGGTAAAATTCCAACAACCATCCTACCATGCCAGCTGTTTGTTGGTGTTTGTTGTTTGTTGGGGTTTTACATCCTGGCAACATCTAAGGTTATATCAGGACAGGTACCGACTTGTGTCTGCACACTCACGGTGACTTTATAGTGCTGCCCCATTGGGAAATCAGGCCGCCAGTACCATGACCCGATATCCCACTCAATCACATGATCGTGATACTGAGCAAACCTGTTCTTGTCCTATCCTATTAATGCCGAGCGCCAGGAGGCTATGTAGTGATGAGTATCAATTTTATAAGTCATTTGTTTGACTCGGTTGGCACTCGAACTCCCGACCTTCCGCACGGGAAGCCTGCGCTCTACCGATTCGGCCACCGCGTCTGGTTCTTACACTACACAAGGCAGAGTAACAACCTAAGACAAGTATTTGCAAGAACAACTTTAAAGTCTCAATGTATATCTATCTATATGTGGTATAAAAATATGGAATTCACTTGACGATAATATCAAATGTTCAAAAAACATTTATATGTTTCAAAGAATGTATAAAAAGAAAATATTTAAGCTTTATCAGACGGAAAACACATAGTAGTCTAGTACATAAGTATTGAGATGTAATTTACAGTATTGAGGGTAATGTTGATATGCTTTTAACTTTTATTTTTCTATGTCTTATTTCTATGGTATAAGCAATGTATCTGTGTTATTTTTAAATGGGGAAAGCACCTCATAAGTATTGAACTTCTGCTTTCTTCCTGGGACACATCCACTCGAGTACCAAGGACTGCATGCAGAGATTCAAGGCCAGTTTGCAGACCACCTCTCCATATACACTGATGGTTCGAAAGACCAAAGCCAGGTAGCTGCTGCGGCAGTCTGCCGACGGGAAAAATTTGGTGTACGTTTGCCTGATCAGAGCTCGATTTTCACTGCAGAAGCCCGAGCACTCCTTCTCGCGTTGGAGTGTATCGAGGTATCCAACCACACTAACTATGTTATATACAGTGATTCGTTCTCTTGCCTCCTGGCTGTTGCTGGACTGAAAACGAATCACCCTATTCTAGCAACGGTCATTTATAAAATGAACCAACTGACAACGGATGGGTATGACATCCACCTGTGCTGGGTGCCTGGCCATGCTGGCATACAAGGAAATGAACGAGCTGATCGGGCTGCGAAGAAGGCCCTGAACTGTGATCTTGAACCGTGTCTGATCCCTCACTCTGATCTGAAACCACTAATAGCCACCCACATAAAATCCAAATGGCAACATGAGTGGGATGAAAACATTAATAAACTTAAAGAAATTGAACCATCTGTGGGAAAGCCACCACAGACTCATGCGGGAGGTCGGCGGGACCAAGTGGTCCTTAGCCGCTGCCGTATTGGCCACTCGTGGCTTACACATGCTTTTCTGCTCAAGGGGGAACCTCCCCCTGAATGTATTGGGTGTCAGTCCCCGCTGACACTCAAACACATTTGACTAAGTTGCGTTGATTTTTTGGCCCTGCGCCAATGGTTCTACACTGCAGACAGTATGCATGACCTTTTTACTAAGGTAAAACAGGAAAACATTTTAGCCTTTTTGAGGGCAGCTGGACTGTACCACCTCATATAGTTTACTAAATAGATTCTATCAATTATTAATAAAACTTTTCTTTTTCTATGGGAATTTGTTTCCCTTGACCACAAATATATGATTGTGAGCTTTCTAATTTAATGAGTGTCTATTGGCACATAATTGATTGTCTGCTTTTACATGTAAAAGCGATGGTTTGAACAAAAAACAAACATTTCTCGCCGTGAATATGGCCTATGCTGCCAACACGGCGTAAAGCAACCACCAATCAATCAATCAATCAATCTGCTTTCTCCTTTTTCATGTGAAAAAAGTACTGATATAAATATCAACTTGTGTGTACATTGATCATATGGAAATAAATATAGTATTATACGTGCAGCTGCGTAACTCTAGTATTAGACATGTATCAGTTAAACCTGGTTGTACTCACGTCTAGCAGTAACTTGACGACATCGATCTTGCCACATAGTGCTGCCTCGTGGAGACAAGTGCCCTGTAGCGTCTGCCGGTTTATATTGACACCCGCGTTCAGTAACAATCTGCAAAATAGACACAAAGATGGCACACTTTAATTAAAGTTGCATAGTCCGATAAAAGCATCACATTTACTAAAGGAAAACACATTGCTAGATTTGAACACGCCACACTCACACACACGCCACACACACGTGCACACACTCATACACGCCACACACTCACACACACTCGCCACACACATCAAACATACGCCACACATACGCCACACACACACACTACACACACACCACACACACTCACACACACACACTCACACACAAATTCACACACAAGAGCCACACACACACACTCACACACCCGCTAAACAGACCTCACACTCACACACGCCAAACACACAGACACCACACTCACCCACACACGCCACATACACGCCACACACCCACACACGCCACAAACACACGCCACACTCACACACAGGCCAAATACACAGACACCACACAAACACTCACACACACACGCCACACACACACACACAGGCCAAACACACAGACACCACACACCCACTCACACACACACGCTACACACACATCCCACGCACCTATTTATAACCAGGAGTACTGTTTTCTTTGCTATAACTTATAAGCAGCCGTTTCCATCATGTACCGCCATGCGTTTCTATAAGGTTGATTGATTGCTTGACTGAGTGATTGATTGATTGATTGATTTTGGTTTTACGCCATGTCGGCAGCAAATGCCATATTCACATCGACATTTGTATACGGTGAATCTGGACAAATCCTGTCACAGTTTGCATACTGTAGGCCATTCTGATATGACTTTAAATGTTGCCAGGACGTAAAACCCCAACAACCAACCAGCATATTGTATTTGTAGAGTCGCTGGTTTGTCAACACGTGCGCATATACATTATATATGTAGATATATGCTTGTGTACATATGTACATGTATGTATATGTAGTGGTCTGCACTGACCTCTCAGGTAAGGAGTCGCACAGACAGGTAGGCGTGGGTAGCATTTTGATATCAGGGAGCCTAGGTGGTGTAATGGTTAGTACACTGGCCTGGAATGCAAAGAGATGTGTGTTCGAGTCCCACTCTAGGCACAATATTTTCCATTTTCATCACCCCCATGACACTGGTTGCCGTGACCATGATACTATACAAGCTAGGTGCTGTATGGTTGTTGAACGTACCCTGTGTATGTGTAAGGCAATTGCCTGTATGTAATTGTAAGCATTAAAAGACTTACAATTCCAGGGGGGTGAGTGTAGTGGTCTGCACTGACGTCTCAGGCAAGGAGCCGCATAGACAGGTAGGCATGGGTAGCGTGTTGATATCACGGAGCCTAGGTGGTGTAATGGTTAGTACACTGGCCCAGAATGCAAAGAGATGTGGGTTCGAGTCCCGCTCTAGGCGCAATATTTCCCATTTTCATCAACCCCATGACATATACATGTGTGATGGCCCACGTATGTATGTATGTGTGCCTATATTATGTATGCTATGTATATACGTGTTACACACATCGCACATAGTACACATGTTACACATGTTATATATGTTGTTGGAGTGTTACATCCTGGAAACATCTAAATTGATACCTTTCACTTTCTGCCCAGGCGCTCGGCATTACAGTATAAGTTTAACCCCATTAAACCAAACTTGAAGGGACCCTAGAAATTTGTTTGGTTTGACCCAGCTTTGGCTTTGACTTTGACTTTGACTATGTGTGTATTGCACATGTAATATACAATGTATGTGGACACTTTGATTATTGCTTTTTTATGTATATAGAGTATAACCCCATTAAACCAAGCTCGGTTAAACGAAACGATCAGTTAATCCAAACTTTTTTCGGCGGCCCGGCAAAACACTACCATTTATCATATAAACAAGTTGGTGGGGGTCTCAGATGACCTTATAATCACATGAAAGTTTAGTTTAGCCATACCGGAAGTGGCCTAGGGTCCGACAATTTTGTTTGGATTAACCAATAATTTGGATTAACCAACTTTGATTTAACTGACTTTTTTATATGATAAATGGGAGTATTTTGCTGGGCCGCCGAAAAAAGTTTGGATTGACCAATCGTTTGGTTTAACCCAGCTTGGTTTAATGGGGTTAAACTGTATCAGCATAAGGCAAGGACCGCTTGGCTCAGTGTCAGGATAATGTGACTGAGTGAGATATTAGGTCATGGTGCTGGAGGCTTGGTCTCAGTGGGGCCAGCACTATAAGTATAAAGTTGCCATGAGTGCGCACTATCACGAGTCGGTACCCATCCTGATATGACCTTAGATGTTGCCTGGACGTAAACCTCCAATAACCATGCAACCTTTTATAGCGACCAGTGAACCAGTGTGAAACAGTGGGTACAAATCAAATCAAATTCAACAAACATAACTCAACCATCTATTACGTAGAAAAAGCGGAAAACTCTTCCCAAGAAAACCCCAAAACACTAACATAGAACCTTAAGAAAACAACTAACATAGTAATAAGAATAGAACAAAAATACGATGAAACATACCAACAGACTATCTATCTATCTGCTACTGAAATGCAGACAATCAAATAACTTATCAGCAGCTACTGCTTGGTAAGACAACACCAAAACTACAGCTGGCCAGCATTGAAAACAAGCCTGGGTACCCGGGCTTACATGATATGGACAGTATAAATACAGCCTCAATAAAAAAAACATTAAAAAAACAACATTGGTCTGCGAAGTGATTGCGTGAGGGCGGAGCTCTGTGAGGTGTTACCTGGATCCCCAAGGTGTGACATTCTCCTCACGTCACACCCTCAGCACACCACAGTGTGAACGTCAACAGCCCTCCTAGACACACGTAACACCTCCTGCCTTTTTTCCCCCCATTTTCCCACAACAGTTCAAGTAATAAATAAATAAATAAATAAAGACACATAACAACTCCCCACAAAAAGCAAAACAAACACAACCAATAGAAACTCCCCGAGTTCACACTTAAAAAAAAAAAAAAAAATCAGCACAAACGCGCAAATAGAAGCTATTGTATTGTCAGGAATCAGCGCCCGTCTCCCGTTTTGGTAGATCATGGGATTCGAACGCACAGGTTCGAACCCTGGTCGAGTCCAACCAATGACTTAAACAAATTTGATACTTGTCGCTTCGTAGCCAGTCGATCGGCCTTATTATGATAGGGCATGGACTGGGCTCAGTGTTAGGATAATGTGACTGAATCGGATATCAGGTCATGGTACAGGCAGCCTGGTGTCCCAGTGGGGCAGACCGATAAAGTCGCCATGTCACAAGACGGTAACCGTCCTGAAATGACCTTAGATGTTGCCTGGATGTAAAACTCCTACATACATAAATACATACATACATACATACATACATAAATAACATTACATACATACATACATTCATACATACATACATACATACATACATACATACATACATACATACATACATACAGATATAACTTGCAAGTACACACACAGACCGAATGGAATGGTCAAATGGGTAGGGCAGGCACCCCCCGTGCTGAATGTCCTGGGTTCGAGCCCCAACAGAGTGAAATATAACATTTACCAAAATATTTGAGTTGTGGCCACCTTGTCCGGCGCTCGGCATGACTAGGATGGGGCAAGGGCTGGCTGCCTGAGTTTGGGGATAGTGTTACTGAGTGGAAATACTAATTTATGGTACTCGGGGAGGCAGCACTATCGTAACAAGTGCAAACTGTCACAAGTGGGCACCTATCCTAATATGACATCAGGGGTTCCGGTACTTAGCATAAGGGATTGCGGCATAAGTTGACTTATTCAGTAAGCCCGCCATCCATTGGCAATAACTTAAGCCTGGTACACACCTCCCGTATACGATTTGCGCACTAAAACTCACGACTCGACCCGACCTGCTTAAAACTGAAAACGGGCCGATTCATTTTTCGAATCGTGAATCGCAATCGTAATCGGCCCGTTTTAGCCCTAAAATTGAGTTTTTAGTCGTGAATCGCAATCGCTAGGTGTGCGCGGGGAGCGCACACCTAGCGATTTTTGTGCGTGAAACGGGCAGTTTTAGATCGTATACGGTAGGTGGGTGCACACAAACGGTATGTGTGTACTAGGCATTACACATACTATATCAGCTCTCCCGATTCCCGGTACCTCTTTCCCACTAGCTCTACCGATTCGCGCCACCCCTCTCCTGAATACTGGGGAGACCGCTGGGCCTCCAATGTTGCTAGGACTTGAAACCACTATCATACACAAAGACACAGGTGTTTTTCTTTTAAAGTTACAAAGCCTGGTGAAAGCATGACAATTTGGAACCTAAAACACTTATCTCGATTAGATTCTACATATCCAACTTAGATACTGATGCACTCATTAATTATTCGTTGCTGCACACTAGAAGGCATACCAAGTCAATTTAATAGAACCTGTTACTGCTGATGCCTATGCTGTCAGAGTTTTGACAAACACACAGAAATGAATGTAGCATGTTTACACTTCAAACATCTTCTAAGTTAGCAATTTGAAATAAAAGTATCCTTCAACTAAGATAAGGTAGATTATAGTAATCAACCTGATATATTTATCTAACAAGACGACAGAAACTCAGAACCATCGGACTATGTAGCTCTAACGGCTGGCATTGAGACCGTGAAGTCACGTGACCAGTAGAAGGGTCAAGGCTTCACTGTATTACTCTGTTCTTGCTGCAGATCCCACCTTTTCCCATCGCTTCCTCCCGAACAATCGGCTACTAGATGCGAGTGCACAGCTACAAATAGTCAAATAGGACCGGAGTGAACCGGTACCGCTCCAGCACTTGTCATTATTGTTGTAAATAACCCCCCCCCCCCCCACTTCTCAGCCAGGGACAACAGGGAACACAATTCGGGTATTATCATATTTAACACTTCGTTTTAACATAAACCAACGAATACAAAAATATGGGGGGGGAATCAAGTTTTTTTTTAAACAACCAAATCAATCAATCAATAGTTCCATCCTCTAGTCGAGGGTTGGATGCAATGGTTCTCCACTTGTCCCGATGTTGTGCTGTTCTGATAGACTGTGAATAATTCAAGCCTGTCCACTGTGAAATATTTGTAAACCATGATGTTCTTGGTCTCCCTCTCCCTCTGCTGCCATTCACCTTCCCTTCCAACAATGTACGGTATATTGAACTCTGACGAATGATGTGGCCAAAATAAATAAGTTTCTTTGTCTGTATAGTGGCAAACAAGCTTTTCTTATTTTTAATTTTTCTGAGAACTTCTTTGTTGGTGATCTTCTTTGTCCATGATATTTTCATCATCCTTCGATAAGTCCACATCTCAAATGCTGCTAAACGTTTGTACATTTTCTTAGAGATTGTCCATGTCTCTGCCCCATACATTAGAGTAGACCACACATAACACTGAAGAATACGCTTCCTTGTTTGTATTAATATCTTACTTGATGTTAACACTCTATACATTTTGGAGAATGTTGTTCGGGCTATTGTTATCCTTCTTTTAATTTCTTCCTCACATCTCCCATCATTTGTAATCTTTTGTCCGAGATATATGAATTCGGATACTTGTTCTATGTTTGTGCCATCTATGGTTATATTGACATTTGGTTTATCTGTCTTTTTACTTATAACCATTGTTTTGGTCTTCCTGGCATTCATCTTCATGTTGAATAGTATTCCAGCTTTATTGATTCTATTCACTATATCTTGTAGGTTTTTCTCACTGTCTGCTAGTATTACACTGTCATCGGCATATCTAAGATTGTTGACGTTCATGCCACCTATTGTCACTCCCTTGCAATCTTCAATGTGTCTGAAAATCATCTCTGTGTACAGGTTAAATAGACATGGTGACAATACACACCCCTGTCGAACTCCTCGTTTAATCATAACTTCATCCGATAGGCCCTGCTCCATTTTTATAAATGCACGTTGTGTCCAGTATAAGTTCACAATTAGTTTAATGTCTTTGCCATTGACACCAATATCTTGTAAACATTTGATTAACAGTTCATGATTGACTCGGTCGAAGGCCTTCTCATAGTCAATAAAGCAGGCATAAACATCCTGGTTCACTTCACAATAACGTTCACAAATCATTCTCATATTGAAAATCCCTTCACGTGTACCTCTTCCAGATATAAACCCACTTTGTACGTTACTGATTTGTTCTTCAATTTTCTGTCTGTTTCTCAGTAAAATTATTTTCAGGATCATCTTCAACATATGACTCATCAGGCTTAGTGTTCTGTACTCAGTACACAATGTTGGTTTTAGCTTCTTTGGGAGTCGTACAAATATGGATTCATTCATATTCAATGGTATAAATCCAGTCTCATAGATGTCATTTACTAGCTTATGAATGATTTGAATCCCCACTTCATCTAGTCCTTTTATCATTTCTGATGTTATCTGGTCACTTCCAGGAGCCTTACCTGACTTTAGATCATTGATAGCCTTCTCAACCTCTGATACTAATATAATATTCCCATCTTCTTTCTCAATTGTGGGTGGGTTCCCTCTGTCATCATTGTATAGTTCGTTTACATATTCTTCCCATCTGGACTTTATTTCATCTTCTTCAAAGAGCATTTTGCCGTCTTTGTTCTTGATACATTTACTGCTTCTCTGTCTGTATCCTTGACCTGTTATCTTGTGCATCTCTCTTGAACGATGTTGAGACTCAAGTTGTTCCACTACTTCACACTTCTTATTCCACCATTCATCTTTAGCTTTTTTGCATTCATCTTCTATTTCATTCTTCAGGTGTTTGTATTTAGGTGGATCAGTGGTTTTCACTTTCTTCCTTTCTGCCATCTTTTCTAGTATGGTTTGGTATGGTTTAAACAACCACCAAAGGTTTAAATTGCTCAAAAGTAAAAGCAAACACTGTGAGGGATCAAAGCTAGACAGAGAATGTGATAGCTGCTCAAGCACTACCACCACCACCACTAGCACTAGCGTCACCACCCACCACCACCACCAATAGCACTACCGTCAACACCCACCACCACCACCACCATCACCACCACCACTAGCACTACCATCACCACCCACCACCACCACCACCACTAGCACTACCATCAACACCACCCACCACCACCACCACCACCACCAATAGCACTACCGTCAACACCCACCACCACCACCACTAGCACTACCGTCACCACCCACCACCACCACCACTAGCACTACCGTCACCACCCACCACCACCATCACCACCACCACTAGCACTCCCGTCACCACCCACCACCACCTATACCACTCATCACTAACATCGACACCACCCCACAACCACCTTCCACTTCACCTACAACCCCATCAACTACCATCGCCAGCATCACCACCGGCCACCCACTATCACCACCTCGACCACCCACCACCTCAACCACCGCCACCACCACCTTCACCTCCACCTCCCACTACCTCACCAACCACTAGCACTACCGTCCGCCACCCACCACACCACCACCACTAGCACTACGACTACCAGCTCCACCACCACCACCAGCACTAGAACTACCATCAACACCACCACACTCACCACCACCACCACCACTTCCACTAGCACTACCATCACCCACCACCACCATCACCACCACCACTAGCACTACAGTCACCACCAACCACCACCACCACTAGCACTACCATCACCACCCTCCACCACCATCACCACCACCACTAGCACTACTGTCACCACCCACCGTCACCACCCACCACCACCACCACTAGCACTACCATCACCACCCACAACCACCACCACTAGCACTACCATCACCACCCACTATCATCACCACCACCACCACCACTAGCACTACCATCACCACCCACAACCACCACCACTAGCACTACCATCACCACCCACCATCATCACCACCATCACTAGCACTACCGTCACCACCCACCACCACCACCACTACCACCACCACTACCGTCAACACCCACCACCACCAGGACCGTGACACAAAATATATAATGACTGACATAATTACCTGACCTAAGTAGTGTACGGATCGGTAACCCCCCCCACCCCACACCCAACACAAACCACCACCACGTCACCCCCCCCCCCCACAAAAACCCACACTCTCACTGCAATTGAAGGGATAAAAACTAACAGTAACACACAAGAAAACAACAGTGTCTTGCCAACAGGGGGGGCGGGGGGGGGGGGTCTTCTGCATGTCTTTATCTGATGACAGGGGGTGGGAGCTGTGTGTGTGTGTGTGGGGGGGGTGCGGGTCACATGACCACAATGCCGCCATTGTTGGTGGGGGGGGGGGGGGGGGTACACATGTCCGTATGTTCAGCAGTGACTTCCGCCTTCCGGCTGTGTTTTCCCCTCAATGCGCGGCCAATGTCCCACGGCTGCGCAGTGAGCAGTTATCAGGTGTCTGTTTTAAACACTGTATTTAATAGGACGTGGACTCCTTATAGTCCTATCCCCTACCCCCACACACCCACACCCACCCCTACTTCCACTCCCGACACACACATACACACCTACCGACCGGATGCAGATGCCGAATCGATAGAGCGCAGGCTTCCCGCGTGGAAGGTCGGGAGTTTGAATCCCAGCCGAGTCAAACCAATGACATATAAAATTGATACTTGTTGTTTCCTAGCCAGGCGCTTGGCATTATTAGTATAGGACAAGGAATGGTTAGCACAGTGTCAGGATAATGTGACTGTGGGATATTGTGCATGGTGCTGGTGGTCTGGTCTCCCCGTGGGGTAGCATTATGACGTCGCCACAAGTGTGCACTGTCGCAAGTCGGTACTTGTCCTAATATGACCTTAGATGTTGCCAGGACGTAAAACTCCAACAACCAACCAACCAAAGACCCCCGAAACACACACACACACCGACCGGATGCAGCGGCCGAATTGGTAGAGCGCATGCTCCCCGTGCGGAAGGTCGGGAGTTTGAATCCCAGCCCAGTCAAACCAATGACATAAAAGTGATCCTTATCGCAACATAGCCTGGTCTCCCAGTGGGGAAGCACTATAAAGTCGCCATGAGTTTACACTGTCACAAGTTGGTACCTGTTCTAATATTACCTTAGATGTTGCTAGGATGTAAAACAACAATAAACAAATACAGACACCTACGCCCACCCCTATACACACAGAAGCCGACCTCAACAACAGTGTGTCTCTTCCTCATCTACTTAAAGGTGCATAGTTCTGATGAAAGCATCACATTTACCAAATTAAAACACTAACTTAGTTTTTATCCTACATGTCCAACTGGTGCACTCATTAAGCATGTGTTGCTGTATAGATGGGGTGTAATGACGTCACGAGGCAACTTTCGGTGGCCATATTGGATGACATACAGAAGGCTTGCAACTGCCTACACTGTGGTTATTTACTGATTTGTTGGTTTATTTGTCACTGTTTTGAGCAGTTTGGCCTCAGAAGTTGTTGCTAAAGTGCTGTAAGTAAACACACTGGATGTAAACTGTCCAGAACCTCCCATAACACAAGAAAACTCTGTTTTACTGCATCTGCATGCATTCACAACATGGCTAGGGAGGGTGCTCATAATCCAAGATGGATGCCCACTGACCACTGATTGCTAAGTAATGAATGACGTCATATGCACTCCCTCTATAGAAGGCAATATTGAGCCAATATAATAGAACCTCTTACTGTTGAAACCTTTGATTTTGACGCGCTTGCCAAAAATTAATTTGTCATGTTTTCACGCCAGGTAGTTGTAGTGTTGGTGGTGGTGGTGATAGTTCTGTTGGTGGTGATGGTGATGGGTGGTGGTGGTGGTGATGGTGGTGATAGTTTTGTTTGTGGTGAATGTGATGGTTGGTGGTGTTGGTGATGGTGGTGATAGTTCTGTTGGTGGTGGTAGTGATGGTTGGTGGTGTTGCTGATGGTGGTGGTGGTGGTGGTGATAGTTCTGTTGGTGGTGATGGTGATGTTTGGTAGTGTTGGTGTTGGTGGTGATAGTTCTGTTGGTGGTGGTGGTGGTGGTGATAGTTCTGTTGGTGGTGGTGATGGTTGGTGGTGTTGGTGTTGGTGATGGTGGTGATAGTTATGTTGTGGTGAATGTGATGGTTGGTAGTGTTGGTGATGGTGGTGATAGTTCTGTTGGTGGTAATGGTGATGGTTGGTGGTGTTGGTGATAGTGGTGATAGTTATGTTGATGGTGATGGTTGGTGGTGTTGGTGTTGGTGATGGTGGTGATAGTTCTGTTGGTGGTGAATGTGATGGTTGGTGGTGTTGGTGATGGTGGTGATAGTTTTTTTGGTGGTGAATGTGATGGTTAGTGGTGTTGGTGATTGTGGTGATAGTTCTGTTGGTGGTGATGGTGATGGTTGGTGGTGTTGGTGTTGGTGATGGTGGTGATAGTTATGTTGGTGGTGAATGTGATGGTTGGTAGTGTTGGTGATGGTGGTGATAGTGGTGATAGTTCTGTTGGTGGTGAATGTGATGGTTGGTGGTGTTGGTGATGGTGGTGATAGTTTTTTTGGTGGTGAATGTGATGGTTAGTGGTGTTGGTGATTGTGGTGATAGTTCTGTTGGTGTTGATGGTGATGGTTGGTGGTGTTGGTGTTGGTGATGGTGGTGATAGTTCTGTTGGTGGAAATGGGGATGGTTGGTGGTGTTGGTGATGGTGGTGATAGTTCTGTTGGTGGTGATTGTGATGGTTGGTGGTGTTGGTGATGGTGGTGATAGTTTTGTTGTTGTTGGTGGTGATGGTTGGTGGTGTTGGTGATGATGGTGATAGTTATGTTGGTGGTGAATGTGATGGTTGGTAGTGTTGGTGATGGTGGTGATAGTTATGTTGGTGGTGATGGTGATGGTTAGTGGTGTTGGTGTTGGTGATGGTGGTGATAGTTTTGTTGTTGTTGCTGGTGGTGATGGTTGGTTGTGGTGTGCGTGCGGTGCGTGCGTGCAGACTGTGTGCGTGGTATGCGTGCGTCGCTGTGCGTGAGTGGGTGGCGGGGTGCCATCGTGTACCAAGTCTTCAGAACAAAACGCACCAGGACACACCACGTATGTCGGCAAAGTGCAATATGACACCTCTCACATTTTTGTGTGTATCAATTTCTTTTTTAAACCCATCAAACAACAACAAAAAACCATAAAAATATAAACGCCACTTCTACAGCTTGTTTGCTTTCATCTCCTCCCCTTTGGGATCATTACATAGCGTTGTGCGCAGAATTCTAATTAATCTATCAATTCACTTTTCTTTTCTGCAATAGTTCGCACACAATTCTAGGAACACCTGCCGTATGGACCTAAGGATTAGAATATCTTACTCATAGTATGTACACACACACAAACTCCAAACTAAACGTGACTTGTGCTATTACGTTTTTGAAATCGATTTTTTTTTAAGTGTTTCCATTTGTGCTTTTTAAAGTTGATATTTTGCGGGTGCCCCGAGTGAAATGCGGGTCGCCTGACTGCTCATGAATTAATGTTAAAGTCAGTTGTGTTGTGGCGAGTTTCACTCCCCCATCCCCGACTCTCTCGACAAACAAACAAACGCACGAACACTTTCCCACACCACCGCCAGCCCACACCATTGTAGACCAGACGGGATGGCCGAATGAGTTGAGCGTCCGTCACCCGTTTTGGTAGATCATGGGGTTCGAACCCTGGTCGAGTCAAACCAATGACTTAAAGATGTATACTTGTTGCTTCCTAGCCAAGGATTCGGCATTATTAGGATAGGGCAGGGACTGGTTGGCTCAATGTCAGGATAATATGACTGAGTGGGGTATCAGGTCATGGTGCTGGCAGCCTGGTCTCCCAGTGGGGCAGCACTATAAAGTCACCACGAGTGCGCACTGTCACAAGTCGGGACCCGTTCTGATATGACTTTAGATGTTGCTAGGACGTAAAACTCCCAACAGTTAGCCCACATCATTACAGCCCCTCAACGGACAGACCTTCCGGAATACTAGAGTGCATGGGTGGGGGTGGGGGGGTGGGGAGGGTGGGGGGGGGGAGGGAATGAGTAAACGATGGGATTATCCAGGCTTCTGCCATTTCAAGACCAGTGTCCTAACCATTAGCACATCTAGGCTCCTTGATGTAACTCAACCTACCCATGCCTACTTGTGTATGTGGATTTTCACCCGGGGAGGTCAGTGTTCCTCACTACACTCATCCCCCTGAAATTGTAAGTCTCAGACTTACAATTACAAATATCAAAATAGAAGCCCTACAGTACATATCAAGGGAAGATTCAGCACTACAGTGTAAACCATGTCTAGAATAATGATCCATATATAGATTAGTTAGACGAATCTTACCTTGGTATAGATGATGGATAACTATTGTTTTCCCGAGGTATAAGCCTCGGCTAGACGTGGGTGAGGGAGAGATAAGCACATCCGGGTCCAGCAATCTTTACCTACTAATTCAGGATAAAATGATCTCTAATAAATTCTTTAAAAACTAATGTTTCCTTTGTACAAGCAACAGACTAGACGTGGTAGGGTGTGGAGGGTGGGCCACAGGCTAGCCGCAGGCTAGGGAGACTTTACGTAATATCATTTTATCCTGATATTTCATTGTTATTGTTATGTTATTCTGATTATTTGTTTGGTATGGAACATTGTTAAAATTACAATTTGTGACTATGCTTATGTTCTCACCTTTTGACCTTTAATGCTGTAGCAGTCGTTGTGCGACACCACTGGGCTTCTCCAGACGCTTGTTATAATGTCTGGCAAACGATCGTTCGGTCTTCCACCCTGCATGCGCTAGTATGCGCTTGACCGAAATTCCTAGGAGGCGTGCCTTTGACACCATGGCTCCTCTCGTTGAGTGTGACGCATATTTGTCCGTATTCACTCCTGCAAGCTTTAGCACATTAATTGTCCAACGGGCGAGTGTGTCCCTTGAAATGCCCTTGTGTGGCTTAATAAAGCTTATCAATAATTGTCTTGAGTTTCTAACTCCTTGTGTCTTGGATATATATGTTCTAATCGCAGAAACTACACACAGTTTTGGATTGTCCTTGAATTGCGTTACATCAATTGATGACAAAGGGTCGCCTATGCGATTAGATTTTAACAATGTTGTTAAATCGAAGGTGGCTTGCCTTCTATCTATCTCCAGTCCATCGAGTGAAAGTGCCACTATAGTTTGGCCTCGATGACCTGTGACTAACAGTAATTAAAGTGCTAACTTAAACCCTAATTATTTTATATCTAGAAATCTATTATGTGGCCAATCCTTAAACATTTTGAAGACCAGTGACACATCCCAAAATCGGTCGTATTTTGGTTTAGGTGGGTTTCGTTCATAAATCCCCCTTAGTACCCAGTGTATTACATGATGTTTACCCATTGTTTCTCCCCCTAACCTAGGAAGAATGATCGATAGAGCACACCTGACCGCATTAATTGCGCCGTAACCGAGGCCATCTTGTTCTAACATCCTGAAAAATCTGCACACTTGGGCAATGGTTGGATCCATCGGTTTAACCTTTTGAATAAGACAGTAAACGCCCCATTTTTTCAAATATGTGTTATACATTTTAACTGTTCCTTTTCTCCACGCATGCGACACCAACCGTTCTTGTGTAATTTTGTCTAAACCAAATTGTTCTAGATATTTATTCAGAAAAGGAATGCAAGCAATGGTGTTGTTGCTACGTTGCCGTGATGTTCCAGAGGGCCTTGGTGAGTTAGATTTCCTTGGGATTTTGGGAATCTTAGGCTGTCGAGACTATTCCTGCTAGCCACGGTTGTGTGTCCCATTCGGGGACAATCAGAATGGCGTGGGACCGATCCATCTTTATCTTTCGTGCCACTCTGGTAATGAGATTAAAGGGGGGGAAAATGTAATAAAATTCATTTTCCCAAATCAGTGAGAAAGCATCTATGTGCCAAGCAAATGGTTCTGGGTGCCATGACACATATTTGTTAATCTTGAAATTATTTCTTGATGCAAATAAGTCTACCGTAGGTGACCCCCATTGTTGACAAATTTTGTTGAAAATGTTTGTGTTTAATTTCCATTCTAAGTGATCGTGAAAGACTCTGCTCTTTTTGTCAGCCAGGACGTTCTGCGAACCTGGGATATGAGATATGGTTAACCATATTTGATGTTGTTGCACCCAGTTCCAAATACTCTGTGCCAAGTTATTGCATTCTTTTGACTTTGTACCTCCCATATTCCTGACATATGCCATAGCTGTGGTGTTATCTGTCAGAAGTTGAACCGTCTTTTTAGGTATTTTAATTAGACTCAAAAAGGCCCAAGTAAATCGCTCTTAAGTCAAGAACATTAATATGGTCTGATTTTTCGTTATCTAACCATCTACCCCCTGTGGCTACATCATTTCGATGAGCTCCCCAACCTTGTAATGAAGCATCGGTAGTAACTACCGTGTTGGGTTGACCCATTCGAATGGGATTGGGGGAGTTATCAATATTCTCGATCCACCAAAAAATGTCTTTACAGCCGTCTCGGGAAATGTTCATTGGTCTTTCGAAGTTACCTTGTTTGCGTGTTAACGCTCTATTCTTGTCTATTTCTAGAGACTTGATATGCGCGGCTCCATAAAGAACAGCCGGTGCATACGAGACCATTATCCCGATAAGGACGGCGACCTGTCTAATCTTTGGCCTGGATATGTCAAGCAGCTGGGAGGCTGTGTCATGAAACTTCTGGAGTTTCTGTTCCGTTAGAGATACGGTCATGGCTTTGGTGTTAATCAGAAACCCTAAGCATTTTAATTCCCTATTCGGGACGAAAACAGATTTCTTGTTATGAATGTAAAAACCTAAATCTGTTAATAAAGCACACAAATCAGTAACTGCCGTTTGGCATTTATCAAAGGATTCTGCCATAATAAATGAATCATCTAAGTATGGGAACATTGTGTGTCCTATTCTACCCATGACTGCAAAAACAGGTTTTAACAATTTGGTAAACAGTCGCGGTGCGCAAGCTAGACCATTAGGCATGCATGTAAATTGGAAGAGGGTACCGTTCCAAATAAATCTCAGAAATTTTCTGTGTTCTTTGCAAATGGAGACTGTGTAATACGCATCTCCTAAGTCTACACTGGCGAGCCAGGCTTCCGGCGTAATTAAATCTCTCGCCGTTTCTAATGAGAACATTTTTAAATGTTTGTATGTAACCGACTCATTTAATTTGGTTAAGTCCAAAATCATGCGAATTTCGCCATTTGGTTTCGGCCTAGAAAACACATTAGAAATAAACTGTCCTTCTGTGTTGTGTACTCGTTCAATAATTCTCTTAGTCTCAAAAAGAGAAACCTGAAAATCAATTTGTAGTTTTTCTTCTGCGTTAAATTTATATGGGAACGCAACTCTTTTCTGTTTTGGTATATCTGTGAAGGGTATTTGAACCCCTTTTACAATTTCCAAAATTTCGCTATCATTTGTAATATTACACCAGTTGTGTAAACAGTTCAGGATATTTCCTGCCTTAAATGTGCTTACATATGTTTTTGTCTCTTCAGACACCGTGTTGAGGGTAGAAGTCTGTGTTGTCGACTCTACTTGGCTCCTGGCCGTGGGAACTGGGGTCTGGGTGTAAACTCCCTTTTGTACCCGCGGTTCTCGTTCCACCCCGTGGTCTGTCGTTCTCCTCTGCCGCGTCCCCTGGGACTGAACCCGAAGGATGGACCTCCGCGTCCTGGCCTGCCTCCTCGGCGGAAGCGAAAATCCGAGCGGGGGCATCGGAATTTGCCGGGGTTGTCAAACTTTTTACCCCTGTCAGTGTTCTTAGCGCTTTTCGTGTCTACCTCCACTGCTTTGAAGAGGTGCGCTAGCTGTCCCCCAAACATTTTGGTTTTGTCCAGCGGCTTACCTAGCACTGGCTTTGGTGGGAGGTAAAGTGTGTATTCTTTACCGTCATTGTCCGTAACTTTCTTAGACCTGGCAACTTCTTTGCCAGCATCTGTGGTCACCGACTTAAAGACGTTCTCGAAACGTCGAAACGTCATAGTTCGACGCTAGGGTAAGCAGCGCAATGCCTTTATCCATGGTGCGAGCAAGCGACGAGAATTTATTCTCGGCTTGCATTCTGTTTGCTACCGGAGTTATGGAAGTCAGAGCTCCGAGCACTGCTCTATGGATGGTACACAACGCGTTCTCGTAACACCGTCTCTCGTCCGAGAGTTGGATACCTGCATCCATTTCCTTGCTGATGGACTCGGGAACGCCTTTGATTCCTGAGATTTGTTCGGTCAGCTTACTGATCACCTCAGCGGGTTTAAATGTGTGGAAATGTCCTTTTAACGTTTCCCTCATCATGGTTTTGGTACGCAACCTCTTTGCTTTCGCCAACGGGCATTTCTTTTTAATTTTTGCCCCTATCCGTGCATAGATACCCGCTCTTTCGGTGTCTGAGTCAGACTCCGTCGAGGACGAGTCATCTGAATCATCAGATGATGAGTCCTTCTTCTTCTTCTTTTTGTTCTTCTTGGTCTTTTTAACCCGCTTCTTGTTGACTTTGGTGAATTCATCACCTGAGCTACTCACGCGTCTCTTGAGCCTCTTGACTTTCAGTTTCGGAACCTCAAATGCTGATTCAGTTTCATCATCCGAAAAGTCTTCCCAGTCGGCGTCTGGGATAGGAGGAGAGGGAACCCGTGTAACGGGTTGCGTATGTTTGTACTTCTCCATAAGCCTGATGATCTTGTCCTCTAGGTCCTCGTCTCCGCTATCCTTATCCGAAGGACCAGCTCCTGGCTGTGGGGACGGTGGCCGCGTCTGTGGCGGCGACGAATCGTACCCTGAGAGCACGCGGCCTTCTGCCGCTGCCGGCGGAACTTTGTTGCGCTTGGTGGCCATCGGTTTCTGTAACAAAAAAGTTACTTAATACCGGTATCGTCTCAACATGGTCACAAAGTGAGCCCCAAAACTGGGTTGAGGTATTATTCGTATGGTATAGAGTAACGTGTTTACACCATTCTGTATACAGGCGTTAAGCTAATGGTATGCCGTAGGTTTTATAGGTAGTGAAACCAACCAAACGGAGGGGCGGCCATTGGCACGCCCGCGCTCTCTGTTTCGTACACTTCTCCCACCCGCGGCATTCTGCGCCAACAAGTTGAAGAAAATATTACGAAACTCGGAGGCTCGCCTCAAAAACCGGTCTGGGGAGTCTATAAAAGAAACCCAGGATCATCCCCAACAAAACCCTCTTTTAGGGTTCGGAGGAATTTCCTTAGGAGATGCAACTCGGGTTAACATCTCTGCCTGTCTATATACAGGTTGCGCTATCAAGCGGTATCGGTTTCGGTTCTGTACATAAGTGTTCTAACCTTGTGTTTTTTATAACACCCAAAACATGTCCAAATCGGACCTGAGAAAGTTCTAAGCTTTCATAATTGGATGCTATAAACCATCCTTAAGAAGTTTATCGCGATTTTGCAATACTTACAGTTGGTTAAAGTGTTAAATCCTGCCAGAGCAGCTCAGCGAATGTCCTCCCGCCGTGAGCTGCTTATGCTAATTGCTGGACCCGGATGTGCTTATCTCTCCCTAGCCTGCGGCTAGCCTGAGGCTATATACCGAGGTAAAATATATATATATATATATATATATATATATATATATATATATATATATTATATAAATATATATTTTGAAGATTTATACTGCCTGTCATGGATAAGTCTGAATAGACTTGTTTTCACCATTAGACAGTTTGTCGATAGAAAGCCCGAGCCTACACTTTTACCGACCCAAGAGATTTTTAACCTCCCACACCACATAGACATGGTATGAGAGCAACTGGCCTTTGATGACGTTGTAAGTTATACACAGTGGTGGAAATCCAAATGGCAGAGCTGGGGGCACAGGGAATCGAACCACCAACCTTCAGATTAGAAGTCTGACCTAGAAAAAAGTCAGACACTCTAACCACTCCGTCACAGAGAACACCAAATATATGTATGTATATATATATATAATATATATAATATATATAATATATATATGTATATATATATTGTCTTTATATATTATATGTATATAAATGTATATCATATATGCATACAGCAGGGCTACTTGGGAATAGATGAAGAATAACTGTTATTTTATCTAGGTCATAGTTTGAAGTAACGTATACTGTATTATTATAAACGTGTGCTGCAAAATCTTTTAAATGAAAATAAATGGCGATAACTCATGTGTAACTGGATACTGTACACCTTGTACATCGAGAACATTAGAGGCAAACCCTTAGCACAACCAACCAGCAGCAGGACAAGTGGTCCAGTGTCTACATGGGAACCTAATTTTATTCAGATGGTGTTGCATGTAAAATATATACATTAACAAATATAGAAATAGACACCATATTTTGGCAATGGTGGCAAAGTTCAAAGAGATTCCAAAGTTCAACATTTGAAACACCTCCACATACAAGGACGCCTTGGTGGAAACAGGTTTGTATGCGCATCATGTAACTGTGTCAAAATAACAACCATTCCAGTCGCCCCATTCTGAAACTAATCAACCGCCAGTTTTTGGTTTGGGGTAATTAAAAAAAACACACACCTAGTTCTTTGATTGAATTCTTAGTTATTTGACGAACATGTTCTTTGTGTCTGGATGAGTGGGGATCGGGGGGAGGCACACTTTTCAATTTAAGTTTCGCTATAACTAGTTATTGCGTGCATAGGCCTATAGCGGAGGTGCACCAGGCATGAGGGGTGGTGGTGGTGGTGGTGTGTGGTGTGGTGGTGGTGGTGGTGGTGTGTGGTGGTGGTGTGTGGTGGTGGTGTGTGGTGGTGGTGTGTGGTGGTGGTGTGTGGTGGTGGTGGTTGGTGATGGTTGGTAATGGTTGTTGTTGGTGGTCATGCATGGAAGTGGTGGTGGTGTGTGGTGTGTGGTGGTGGTGTGTGGTGATGGTGTGTGGTGGTGGTTGGTGATGGTTGGTAATAGTTGTTGTTGGTGGTCATGCATGGAGGTGGTGGTGGTGTGTGGTGGTGGTGTGTGTTGGTGGTGTGTTGTTTTGGTGGTGTGGTGTGGTGGTGGTGTGTGTTGGTGGGTGTGTGGTGGTGTGGTGTGTGTTGTGGTTGGGGTGATGGTTGGTTAATGGTTTGTTGTTGTGGTGGTCATGCGTGGAGGTGTGGTGTGTGTGGTGTTGGTGGTGGTGTGTGGTGGTGGTGGTGTGTGGGTGTGTGGTGGTGGTGGTGGTTGGTGATGGTTGGTAATGGTTGTTGTTGGTGGTCATGCATGGAGGTGGTGGTGCATGGTTGTGGTGGTGATGGTTGGTGATGGCGGTGGTTGGTGATGGTTGGTGATGGTGGTCCGTGTTGGTGGTGGTGGTGGTGGTGGTGGTTGTGGTGTGCGCTGGTGGTTGGTGGTGGTGGTTGGTGATGGTTGGTAATGGTTGTTGTTGGTGGTCATGCATGGAGGTGGTGGTGGTGTGTGGTGGTGGTGGTGTGTGGTGGTGGTGGTGTTGTGTGGTGTTGGTGTTGTGTGGTGTGGGGTGTGTGGTGGTGTGGTGGTGTGGTGTGTTGTTGTGGTGGGGTTGGTTGTTTTGGTGGTTGTGGTGGTGGTGTGTGGTGTGTGGTGGTGGTGGTGGTGTGTGGTGGTGGAGGTGTGTGGAGGTGTGTGGTGGTGGTTGGTGATGGTTGGTAATGGTTGTTGTTGGTGGTCATGCATGGAGGTGGTGGTGGTGGTGGTGTGTGGTGGTGGTGTATGGTGGTGGAGGTGTGTGGTGGTGGTGTGTGGTGGTGGTGGTGGTGGTTGGTGATGGTTGGTAATGGTTGTTGGTGGTGATCATGATTGGAGGTGGTGGTGCGTGGTTGTGATGGTTGGTGATGGTGGTGCGTGTTGGTGGTGGTGGTGGTGTTGGTGGTGGTGGTGGTGGTTGTGGTGTGCGGTGGTGGTTGGTGGTGGTTGGTGATGGTGGTGCGTGTTGGCGGTAGTGGTGGTGGTGGTGGCGGTAGTGGTGGTGGTACGTGGTGGTGCATGCTGCTGGTGCGTAGTGGTTGGTGATGGTTGGTGATTGGTGTTGTTGTTGTTGTTGGTGGTGCTTGGTGATGGTCGATGGTGTGTATGTGTGTATGTGTGTGTGGTGGGGGTCCCGTTGGGCCAATATACAATATGCCCCAAATACACTTATGGCTGGCGCACACCTCCCGTTTACGATTCGCGCACTAAAACTCGCGACCCGACCCGACCCGCTTAAAACTGAAAACGGGCCGATTCATTTTTCGAATTGCGAATCGCAATCGTAAACGTCCGCTTTTAGCAATAAAAACTGAGTTTTATGCGCGAATCGCAATCGCTAGGTGTGCGCGGGGGGGGCGCACACCTAGCGATTTTTGTGCGCGAAACGGGCAGTTTTACATCGTAAACGGTAGGTGGGTGCGCACAAACGGTAGGTGTGCGCCAGCCATTAGAGTTTCTAATATGTATATACTCTATACAACATGATTTATTAAAGCTGCATAATCCGATAACAGTTGGAGATATAGGTTCAAAACTAGATACGTGTTTCACTTTAGAAAAATGTATGCTTTTATCAGACTATGCAACTATTAAAAATATACTTCCTCGTCAGCTGCAATTCCCTACAACTGCTCCACTACTCGACAGGTCCATGTACGGTTGTTGTGTTGTTGGTTGTTGTTTTACGTCCTAGCAACATCTAAGGTCGTATCAGGACCAACTTGTGAGAGTGCGCACTCATGGTGACTTTATAGTGCTGCTCCACTGGGGAACCAGGCCGCCGGCATAGCACCATGACCGAATATCCCACACAGTCAAATTATCCTGAGACTGAGCTAACCAGTCCTTGTCCTATCCTATTAAAGTTGCAGAGTCCGATGGCGTGGGAATCTTTTCCTTATTTCTTATATAAATATATATTAAATTGACCTACTAATCATTAGTCCGGAGTAATTGTGATGAAAACTTGCTAATTTCGGAGCAATTTGAGCTGAAAGAACCCAAACTAATTTTGACAAGCTTTCCAAAACTCCTCTCGCTATTGACATCTCGCATTGACCACGTGATGTGGAATAACCTAATTCAGATATAGCCTGGTTGGAATGAAAGCAAGGCTAATGAGGCCACGAGATTGACCTAATTGGTTAATGGTGACCCTCTGGCTGTCTCAAAGTAGGTGTCCAAAGGGATGGGGTCATAAATTCACTGATTATTCTGTCCATGCTGTCCCAAAACCTTAGCTAATGCACCATAGTACTTAAGTTGGATATATATAATCAAATGTAGACAAATGTTTTGGTTTTGACAAATGTTTTGGTTTTGAAAAAAAATGTTTCATGGGACCATGCAACTTTAATACCAAGAGCCAGGCTAGGTAGCGACAAGTATCAACTTGATAATATAAGTCATTAGTTGGACTCGACCGGGACTCAAACTCCCGACCTTCCACACAAGAAGCCTGCGCTCTACTGATTCCGACACCCGCACTTGTTACAGTGGTAGACCCATGTAAGGACTTGTAAATTAAATTAATTTAAATTAAATTAAATTAAACACACAGACCATCTCCCGAGTTGCAGCGGCCATTACCCGATGCATTGAGCAGCTGACCCCCCCACCCCCACCCCCACCCCCACATTGAACACACAGACTGATGAATGAGCCCCCACACTGACCACTTCAGTGATGGAGAGAGGCACAAACTGAGACTCACACTCAGGGCCACCGTGGGGCATTAATCAGGTAAAGGCGGCTCGCGCAGATAATTAATTACCTCAGAATGGAGCTAATTTACTGCTCGCACCTTTAGGCTGCGAGCAGGACCGAGTTAATTGAAAGTACAGTTAATTTCGCACGTCCAGACGGGGGCCAGCAAAGTGGTGGGCTAGAACTACTTACAGCTCGCGATTAAATAGAAAATCTAGATTTCATTAAACATAAAATTAGAAGTGATTTATTTTTGTTATTCCCATTACAAATCTAGTATTAGTAGTAGAGTTGGTGTTGAAGGAGCAGGTGTTCCGCCTTTGGTGGGGATATTACTTTGTCGAGCTGGAGAGCGAAGGTGAGGGCGAAGGGAGGGGATGGGAGGTTTAACATACATATGTGCATGATCTACCATGCAATCGTGATGTGCATGTATGCATGTGTGTCCGTATGTGTGTCCGTATGTACGCATGTGTGTATGTATGTGTCCGTACATTATGTATATATGCATGTATGTAAGTATGTGTGTATATATGCATATATGGCTGAGTGTATGTATGTATGTATGCAAATAACGATGTGTGTATGCAAGCATGTATGGATGGCTGTATGTATGTGTGTATGTATGTATATGTATATATTATATGTATGTATATGTGTATACATGTATGCATGTTTGTCTGTATGTGTCTGTATATGTGTTGGTATGTATGCAAGTGTGTGTGTATGCATGTATCCGTACACATATATGTATATATGCATGTATGTAAGTATGTGTGTATATATGCATGTATGGCTGAGTGTATGTATGCATGCAGATAAAGATGTGTGTATGCATGCATGTATGGATGGCTGTATGTGTGTATATGTATATATTTATGTATGTATGTATGTGTGTATACATGTATGCATGTGTGTCTGTATGCGTCTGTATATGTGTTTGTATGTATGCATGTATGTAAGTGTGTATGTATGTGTCCGTACACATGTATGTATATATATGCATGTAGGTAAATATGTGTGCATGTATGCATGACCGGCTGTATGTGTGTGCATGTACATCTGTATGTATGTGTGTATGTATGTAGGCATGAATACATACATGTATCTGTATGGATGTATGTAGTAGGTATGGACATACCTATGTACATATGTAATGTATGCACATGATGCATGTCCTTAGATGTTGCTAGGATGTAGAACCCCGGAAGTCCCCGACTCCCCACCCTCACGTAGCATGGCACTCGTGCCCTCCCTCCCCCCAAATACTCATATAGGTAGCTATAACTGTTAATGTTATATATAACACGTATAACTAATACTAATACATACACCACTGCAGCTTAGTTCCAGGTAGCACAGTTCCCATAGTAATACTCTCACTGTCTCACTAAGGTGATTCCTAGCGCCACAGAAAGCTCACTGCTGCCGCCTGGTGTTAGTGGTGCCAACTAGTTGCTTGTCTCGCACCCTGTTGCCTGAGGTTGGAACTACGCAGGGCATCGCCAGGAGAGACCCTAAAAGCACCGCTGTAGGCGGATACAAGATTCACCCCGTACTTACCCTATGTAAAAACTGGCGAAAGATTTTGTTATGCTGGGTAAATGATCTGAGTTGATAAATTCTTACTTTATGAAACAAAATATATTCCTCACATATCTTAATATTTACCTGCTACTTTTGATTTGAAAAATATAATAAAGGAGGTAGTTTAATAGACTATGGAAGTGAAATCGATCGCATTCTATTGCCGCTATCTTGTCTTTTTGCATTCTCTCTCATTTCACCAACTCTGTGCCGATATAAGTAGCCATTTGATACTGTAACCAGAGATTGTACTTCCTGTTCCATACTAAAGCTATTTTCGCTGGTATTTAGACTAGGTTGATGTTCACCCCTACAACAAGTATGGGGTGAATAATTTATCTACGCTCTAGGCTGTGCCCACCTTTTCAAATCGCCCCCCCCCCCCGCCTTAGGCCAACTCGCCTTAGTCTGGGAATCTCGTTGTTATTTGTTGGGGTTTTATATCCTGCCAACATCTAATGCCAGTTACACACCTACCGTTTATCCGCACCCACCTACCGTTTACGATCTAAAACTGCCCGTTTCGCGCACAAAAATCGCTAGGTGTGCACTCCCCGCGCACACCTAGCGATTGCGATTCGCGACTAAAAACTCAGTTTTAGGGCTAAAACGGGCCAATTACGATTGCGATTTGCGATTCGAAAAATGAATCGGCCCGTTTTCAGTTTTAAGCGGGTCGCGTCGAGTCGCGAGTTTTATTGCGCGAATCGTATACGGTAGGTGTGTACTTGGCATAATGCTATAGGCACCGAATTATGACAGTGCCCACTCATGGCGACTTTATGATAAGTGCTGCCTCACTGGGAGATTTACCACTCAAACACATTATCCTAATACTCAGCAACCTAGTCATTTCCCTATCCTAATAATACCGAGCTAGCTTTCAAACTCCCGACCTTCTGCACGGAAAGCCTGCACTGTGCCGATTCGGCCACCACGTCCAGTCTCGGGAATTTTGCGGACATCTCGGACTTGCATGTAGGACTGGTGTAATTGAGTCCATAACTGTAATTGTGTTGTGCATTCAGGCGGTCTCTTGCTACTAATACCATCCTCCAACTGGAGGGATCGTCGACTGGGTAGAGCACTCACCACCCCGTATCAATGATTCACAAGCCGAGTGACCGAATGCGGTGTCCGAATCGGTAGAGTCCGGGTCTCGCGTGTGGGAGATCAGCAGTTTGGTTCCTGGTCGAGTCAAACCAATGACATATACAATTGATACTTGTTGCTTCCTAGCCTGGTGCTTGGCATTAATAGGATAGGGCAAGGATAGGTTAGCTCAGTGTCAGGATAATGTGACTCAGTGGGATATCGGGTCATGGTGCCAGCAGCCTGATTTCCTAGTGGGGCAGCACTATAAAGTCGCCATTAGTGCACACTGTCACAAGTCGGTACCTATCCTGATATGACCTTGGATGTTGCTAGGACGTAAAACAACAAACAACCAAACAGAAGTCCTCGTAAAGCAAGAAGGTACAGCTATGTAATGTGGCTGTCACACTACGACGACAATGGGAGGACGACAGCCCGGCGGCTGGAATTTTGAGAAATCACGGCGACATATGCAAATTCGGGCTAAGTTGGACGACAATCGGACGACATCCGGACGACATCGGGACAACAGATGGGACGACAGCAGGACGACAGTGTCTGTGTGTCTGTGTCTGAGTGTGTGTGACTCTGTGACTCTGTGTGTGTCTCTATGTGTGTGTCTGTGTCTCTGTGTGTCTATGTGTGTGTCTGTGTGTGTCTGTGTGTGTCTGTGTCTATGTGTGTCTGTGTCTATGTGTGTCTATGTGTGTGTGTCTGTGTGTGTGTGTGTCTGTGTCTGTGTGTGTGTGACTCTGTGTCTCTGTGTGTGTCTCTATGTGTGTCTCTATGTGTGTATGTGTCTCTGTGTGTCTGTGTCTATGTGTGTGTCTGTGTCTATGTGTGTATATGTGTGTCCATGTGTGTGTCTGTGTGTATGTGTATGTGTGTCTGTGTGTATGTGTGTGTGTTTCTGTGTTTGTGTGTGTCTTTCTATGTGTGTGTCTGTGTCTATGTGTGTCTATGTGTGTGTCTGTGTGTTGTGTTTGTGTGTGTGACAGACGGGACGACAGCGGGACGACAGTGTCTGTGTGTCTGTGTCTGTGTCTGTGTGTGACTCTGTGTCTCTGTGTGTGTCTCTATGTGTGTATGTGTCTCTGTGTGTCTGTGTCTATGTGTGTGTCTGTGTCTATGTGTGTCTATGTGTGTGTCTGTGTGTGTGTCTGTGTCTATGTGTGTCTATGTGTGTCTATACAGTGGTGTAGTAGTAGAGTGGTGTAGTAGTACAGTGGTGTAGTAGTACAGTAGTGTAGTAGTACAGTGGTGTTGTAGTACAGTGGTGTAGTAGTACAGTGGTGTAGTAGTACAGTGGTGTAGTAGTACAGTGGTGTAGTAGTACAGTGGTGTAGTAGTACAGTGGTGTAGTAGTACAGTGGTGTAGTAGTACAGACACACACAGACACGCACAGACACACACATAGACACACATATACACACACAGACACATACACACACATAGACACAGACACACACAGACACACACACAGACACACACACAGACACACACACATATATAGACACACATATACACACACACAGACACACACATAGACACAGACACACACATAGACACCGACACACACATAGACACACATATACACAGACACAGAGACACACAGAGACACATACATGGAGAGAGAAGCAACTACAGCTTAACGACAAGACGACAGTGCCGCCACAGTGCCGCGACAGTGCGACAGTGCCGCGACAGTGCCGCAACAGTGCCGCGACAGTGCCGCGACAGTGCCACAACCTCGGCTGTCGTCCGCTGTCGCCGAAGTTTTTCAACATGTCCAAAATCCCCGCGACAACTCGGCGACAGTCGAGAAAGAGTGGAGAAACTGCAGCTGTCGCGGAGGTGCCGCGGAGGTGCCGCGGCGACACCTCCTCGACATCTGCGCGGCACTCAACGACAACCGGAAATCCAGCCGCCGGGCTGTCGCCCTTCCCTTGTCGTCGTAGTGTGACAGCTACATAATAGTTCCCGGTCTCTACACTAGGTGGCGACTGCTGCATTTCTCAATGCAACTGAGCAGTAAACGCTTCCAACGCCACTGGCTGCCTGCACAGATCAGACTAGTACTAATCTCTCCAGAAAAAACCCCCAAATGGAAACAGGCTATTACCATTCAGTGCACATACAGTTGTGCGTTATTTAATAAACAACACCAAGTCTCTGCAATTGAAACTTCTCGTTCTGACCAAACAACAACAACAAAAACCTGTGAAAGACTTTTCCACAGGAGCATACACCGTCAGCTGCTACCTATAGAGGGGGTGTAATGACGTCACGAGGTAACTTTCAGTGGCCATATTGGATTACATACAGAAGGCTTGCAACTGCCTACACTGTGCTTATTTACTGATTTGTTGGTTTACTTCTCACTGTTTTGACCAGTTTGGCCTCAGAAATTGTTGTTAAATTGTTGAAAGTAAACACATTGGATAGAAACTGCCCAGAACAGCTCAGAACACAAGGATAATGATGTTACTGCATCAGCATACATTCACAACAGGGCTAGGCAAGGGTGCTCGTAATCCAAGATGGCTGATTGCTGACCTCTGACCACTGAGTGATGACGTCACATGCACTCCCTCTATCGTATCTGTTCTTGTCACTGTCTCTAGACCGGGAAAGTTGGTGGTGAAAATCATTTACAATATATTTTCCACGGAGCATGCTGCAGAGTAAGCTGTCACTTACAATACTAGTTCTTCCATTGCCGTCAGAGGGCGGCATAGTGGCAGAAATCCTCTACAATGTATTTTCCACAGAGCATGCTGTACAGTTGGCTGCCACATACAACACTAGTTCTTTCACTGCCACCAGAGGGCAGATTGGTGGTGGAAATCCTCTATAAAACCTTTTCCACGGAGGATACAGCACAGCGAGTTGCTACTTTTACTAGCATTACTGACACTAGCAGGTGAGTTGGTGCTGGAAATTGTCCACTGTCCAAAATTGAGGAGAAAAAGTCCACAATTGAAATGAAAATGACTAATTTAAAAGAAAAAGATGCTTTGCAACACATTATCTTTGTACAAATAAAAGGGGTGGCTTACTTGAGGATGTCTTGGTGGCCATTCTTGGATGCGAGATGCAGGCATGTGGTGCGGCTGTTGTCAATCATATCCTCCGGGCAGTCCTTGAGGAGGCCGTCACACAGCTTACTGTTCACCAGCAGGTCGGCCACCTGCAGCAGAAGGGCATGGATACAGGATCAGATACAGGCTCATCTCTAACACACGCGTATTGACTAAATGTGAGCACAGCATGGTGAGCAATAGTAGAGGTACAAACAAATAGAGACTGGTCTGTAACATCCACATATTTGTTCATTGTGAGCACAGTAATCAATAGCAGAGGTACAAACAGATACAGGCTGGTCTCTAACAAAGACGTATTGACTCAATGTGAGCACAGCACGGTGAGCAATAGTAGAGGTACGGACAGATAAAGGCTGGTCTATAACTCCACATATTTGTTCATCGTGAGCACAGAAATCAATAGCAGAGGTACAAA